>JAHWFP010054671.1:0-37843 GCA_023313725.1 Lithobius niger | reverse complement strand
GTATCCATGGTCGGTGTCAGACTGGCGATCTTCCTTGTTGTGGGATTAGCTTTTATCATAAGGCAAAAAGTTTTCAAAATGTCATAATGACATTTTGTGATAGCAGAAATAAACTTTAACATACAAGCATTTGTAAGTAAAATGAATGGGGCAGAACGGAAAATAGAAAATGTCTTATATTCCACTTGCTTTCAGGCATGAATACAAGTTTAATTCCCCAATTTTAACACAACATTTTCTTTGTAAATACATTGTCATTGCGATATCGCCTTTTACATAATAATTGCAACTCGGGTTATAGAATTGTAATCTCCACATCTCGTTTGTAACAACTGCTAGGTTGCAGTCAAATGGTCTATTCACAAATCTGCCATTAGTAACACATTTCGGGAGTACCAAACAGTCTCTCTGGTTTTAGGAGTTAATGAACAGTTCAATATACGCTTAGGGATTTTTATCTTAAAATGCGAGTAGTATGGCGTCCATTGATACTAAGTTCCTTTAAAATACATCTTCCATTAACTGTAAAAGCATTGGCATACAACACAAAATTCTCTACTGGGTTAAACGTAGTTGTGATGTACAGAATCTCGTCAGCATTTTTGATGTGCTGCTGATACTTTTTTTAAATATTGCTGTGTGTTTTGGGTGCAAGTCACTTGTCTGTACCAATCTTTGATCGTGTCTTCAACATCAACCTGCTTTAAGATCTGGCTCTCTGTTAATTTAATTGTTTTGATGTTCCATAATGAAAAGAGGATAATCTTCCCAGTCAGGGGAGGGTTTTCCTAAGTTACAGACATTCTGGGCGATGAAAATTATGTACCGGGTAGTGCTACCGAATGGATTTCCGACTTTCATGTGTTAAATTGAGCTGTCATGACCCTCCATTCATTCATGATGTAACTTAAGCATTCTGCAGTAAGTTACTGCATTTGGGACATACCGACTTACGTGAACGGGAATCACGCCCAGAAATTTATTAATTTGCAGGAATATATTATTCTCCAGATTTATCGCATTTGGGGGCTGTACAGGGAGCATAGATGAAGTCATATTTTGTTTCGCATTGTGTGCCTAAAAACTAGAAAAAAATGAACATAAACATATTTTTTAATTATGTGATTCCTCGTTACATGACAGCTCCAAACACCATTACGAGGGGCACAGACGTGTTAACATATCGAAATAAACAGGGTTTAACGTTACTCTATCACTTGGTGTGCTAAAATTGATTACAGTGGGGTGCTCAATCGCTACGAGCATATTACCAATCTGAAACGATATTATAGGCATTTCGAGCTGTACCCTCCAATGCGAGAATTGAGAGCTCATATCTCCCCATTCTCTGGTGTTAAACGAAATTACTTCATCTATGAAATATAGATAGGCCTATCTACCATTACTGTAATGACAGATCTGCAACTCGATATTTTGATTAATGCGAATCTGGACCACTAGAGCAACATGCCCAACTCTTTAACTGCCATTATCTTAATAGATGCCTCTGGCCACGTCCAACATTCAGCTGTTAATGGTTAAACCATTTTCTGATATAAGATCGAATTGTTCCTTTGATAACACGAGCATTTTCTCTTAAGGTCTTAAAGGAGATCTCTTCTCCTGACTCTACATTAACTGAGAGGTTGTTGGAAGCATATATCATTTGGTGTGTCTTTAAAAATTTTGCCCACTTTCGAAAATCAAACATGATCTGTGTCCAATAAGGTGTTATAGAAACGCTTTCAGTTAATATCATGTCCCCGCTATCTGGATTAATAAACTTTCTTAAGTTGTTTGTGCGACACCTTCAGAAACAAGTTATTCGTAAGATTTGGGCAAGAAAAAATGCCATTTCGATTTTTTGCGTTATGATAAAAAGTAACTGAAAATACACAAAAGAAAAAATAGCATTGTTTTCGCATTATGCATGCAACTCCAATGCCTTCTAAATAAACCCATCAATTCCTTATTTATTTACTCAGCTGCTGTAGCTAATATTGCAAACTGAGTATCGTTTAAAGTCACCCTTCTGTTCGGAACTCAGTTTTATTTATTGTTTGGAAAACAACTCCACGATTCCCTGTTATTCTTATTGATAATTCGGTTGTAGTGTACAACCTAGAAGGAGTATCGAGCATTATCACCTATTGTAAGAGATCAAATATTAACTGAATCCATACATTAGGTGAAATGAAAACTGAGCTCTCTATTGTATAACAAGGGATGAATTCGTATTTTATAATTTTTGCGTTGAACGTTCTAGCTGAAACCTCAAGCATCGTATGGTCTCCGAGATACAAACCATAAATGTGAGAGCCATTTTACCTAATGTTAAAATAGTGCAAATGAAAGTGACAGAAAATTGGCAATCTGAATGCTTCAATAACACAATAAAAACAAAGTTTTTAGTACTTACTGGGTGACGTTGTTTGAACTGGGTCGGTCGGACTTCGTATGCGGATCCTCAGTTTCAGAAATTGTAGCTTTTATACGACCCCTGAAATTCTTGGCACGAGCCCTCACCTACCAGGCATCCAGCTATATGTATGTCTAGATGGCCCCTTGTATAATCGATGTTGAAAAAATCGAGTCCTTGAAATGGCTCATAACATATTCTAATAATTATTGCGTATAACAATCACTGGTGAACTGTGCCTCATTCATTCATTACAATTTAATAATAAGCAATCACGGGTACAATGAGTGCGCATGTTAGGTTTTTTAAAGAATTGAATAGTTTAGATTTTGAAGTTTATACCAGCTTCAAAAGGATGTCTGCTGCAACACATGAAGGACCGATATACTGAATTTCCTTTGGGGACTTCGTGTTGCATTTCTTGGTTAGTTTCTCAGCTTACTTTTCTTTCAAGTATACTGTTAGCATTAACAACTTCTATTAGATTAAATAATCGAAGTTAGATGGGTGATCCAGCATTATAGTTGCAGGATGGCTGGTCACTGCAAGAGATGATTTTCCCTTATCTTATGAAGGTAAATTTCAATTCAATATTATTATTATTTATTTAATCGATAAATTATTTGCATAATTGATTTTTTTAAATGGTACATGCCTGAAGAAGATAAAATGCTGCTTGTGTAGCCTTTAAACTGGTGTTGTGCTGCCCACCAGTAATTCCTTTTTCTTTGTTTTACCCAGTTTTTTTTTCTTTTTTTAACCTCTGGCAGTCTTCTTTCTTTTATTTATTTTATTTTTTAGTTTAGTGCAATCAAACTCTACCCAGTATAGCTTTTATCTATACTAGTGAGATAAAAATTGGAATGACACCCTGCCCGAATTGTGCACGCTGCATCATGTGCGGTGTGTAGGTTAGTGTGCACACAGCTTTATTTTTGTTTTGTTTTGCTTGCAGTTATTGCCTGATAGTTACCATCTCACTTCTTTACGTTTACAGTTGGGATTAGCTTTGATATAACAGTTACGTCCGCCTACGATTGTTTTTTTTTTATTTTCTTAGATACTATCACTCTTCTTCTTTAAATAATGTACATCTGAAATAGACTTCATCATTTTAGCTTCGTTGGACTATGTTTTTAAACAACGTCTTTCGATTTATGGGAATGAATTCAGGTTCTCGATCTCACAAAAGCTCTTAAAACTTAATTTCTGATTGGACTATTTACGTCATGACAATGTAGACATGAGCCATAGTTAATTTGGACTCGTATAATTTTACATATTCTGACTGCAACCATGCTGGTCTTAGCTACCAACATCGGGTTGTTGAACTGATATGTTGTGTTTTACGCGGTTGGTTTCTGGTCGGTGCTGAAGAATGGGTGAGTGTCGTGGTGCTCTAGCCAGATCGTGCGGAATCCTGTAGTGACCAACGTTTGACTGAGGGAAAAACATGAAGGTGGTGCTAACGACAGTGAAGAGGTTTACGACACAATTTACAGTGTTAGTGATAAAGACAGTGATGATGGTGAATGGGAAGGTTTCGACTGTTCCAACCCGAATGAGTCTATCCCCATGACGGTTCATATCCCCATTGGCATCGAGGCTCATCACCTGCCCACTTTGATCTTCTTGTGATACCCCTGTCACTACACTCACCAATCAATCCATGCCATCATTGCCAGAACCACCCACCGTACGAGGTATTGCTGTCTCGTCATTCTTACCACCTCCCCCTCTAGCACCATCAACAAGCGTTATTTGTGTTGGTACTGTAGCCAATTAAGCTAGTAATACATGTTTGTATCTGTCAGCCAGTACTATACGGCGGGCAAAAGTCCGGCTTCATTCCGTTAGTTCCATTCCACTAACTGACGGGAGGCTAATGGCACGATGACTTCTTGTTAGAAACCAAAGGTAATGTATTATTTCGTTGTTTATTGATAATCGTTGTTTTTCTTTTTTTTCAGTAAGTGACTTCTAATAACACGCTTGATTGCTCGCATATGGGGACGTCTCCAGAGGGAAATGTCATATTTCTACCCCCTCCAATAAAAAATGAAAAAAGGTCGGAAAATACGCGTTTATGACGTAATATGAGTGTTTTCGCAGGTGTTCGGGCTAACTCCAAGCCCCAACATCCTGTTAGTCCCAATACCTGCTTGGTTTCACTCGTATTTCATCATAAACACCACAAATATACACTTGGCTTTGGAGTGGAGAAAAAACTGGGTAGCTTTTGACACTATGGGGTGACACTAAGGGGAAGTCGTCTGGTTTTGGGGAAAAAAATACAGTATTATGCACGTCTGTCAAATATTTTTAAATATTAGTTTGTCATGCATAACTGGAGAAGGAAGAGTGTATCGGTGATGAGTATTGGTTAGTGTTTTTCATAATGTACTTTTTTTTAATGTATCTATTATTAAACTTATACCTTAATTTTTCGAAAATTAATTTTTGTATTAAAAACATAATCCTATTTCCCCTCCCCAATCATTTGTATTTTATTAATCCTCATTCAATAAAAATTCGCGTTTTATTCAACATTATAAATATTGATTGATATTTTAGTTAGTCTCAATATACATGTTTAAAACATGTACATTGAGTCTAAATTTTTAGGAGTTAAAATAGAACTTAATACGACACTTGCTAATTTTTTTCCACAAGACCCACTGTGTGTAGCTCAAAGCACCCTATGGAGCAATGCCATATGGCATGCATGTGCCTTTATACTCACGGTAAATGCCAAGTCAGATAACATACAAAGCCTCTCTGAAAACAGAGTTAACTGACACGTCAAATGGTAGCTGTGGTAACGCAAAACTCCGTATGATAACGCAAAGCCCATCTGACGCTTATTTTATTTTTTTGTAATTCGAAGCTGAAAATGTTTTTTTTTTAATGTATCATTCCTACTGGAAATCATGAAATCGTGGCTCATGAAGTCATTTCCGTACCGTGAACAATGTCAGAATTTTTCTATTTGACAAATTTTTTTGGGGGGACATTTTCGGAAATTTTTATATTTTTGGAATGTGAAACTAAAACTGTTTTTTTTGCGTTATACTTAACAAGAAATGACGTTGGTGGGCACGTGGATCGTGACTTTACTTACAGTAAGGAAATGGCATCAGGAACCAACCAGAAAGACATTACATGTCACGTGACTGTAACAGGAAGTCTAACATTTTGGACCGTTTGTGCGGCGCCCTTCACTTTACGACAACTTAAGCACACGTTAATTTTACGTATTGTTCAAGGTTTCTATTTATAGTGTAAGTTCAATAACATAATAATAATTTATATTAGGTCTACTTCAGGCTTCATAATTTTAACACTTTTATCCCTATCCACCTCCCTTACTCCAATTTTGTCATTCTTGATCCAAACATCAAGGCTCGTGATAGCGGTCCTAATGTAAACATCAGCATGAACTTCCATGTTAAACACCAAACTTCGAAATCCTTTAGTTTCGCCCAGAATTGACATAGACCAACTAAATTCGGTATTTCGGTACAAAATTTTAACAACAACAATCGAACCGTTAGGCGTCCACAGAAGGTCCATTTCTTGTTGCTGGTCTTGTTGTTCCTTTTGTTGGAACTCTTTTCCCTCACTTGGTGATCAAAACAATGAACCAACTCTGAAGTTCTTTAGCTTAAAACGTAGGTATTGACAAGGCCTAGGGCATTTCATATGCTATTTTAATGTCATTACAATATTCTTGGATGAAATCAAATGGGCTCAAAATGTTGCTGTCACGTAGAGATCACGCCAATGAACTGATTTTACATTTGCATAGCTTAAAATGAGGGTATTAAAACTATCAGTCCCTTTTGAATGCGATTTTAATGTGACTACAGTATTCTCGTCGGCAGAGGATTTATTATGAAAGAGCACTGGACGGAAATCATTACATTAGTAACAAATTCTTGCAAATCGAGCTAAAAACATGAAATTTGCACACGAATCTTTTTGAGCAGTACAAATAGGACCAGCTAAGGACACCCATTAAATATCCCCAAGGGCTCTATTTCCGCCACACACACCCTGAGCCCTATCCCAGTGGTTTGGTAACAAATACTTGAAGATCAAGCTAAACACATGAAATAAGTCATTCTTAGCAGCACAAACGGAATCTGCCATGGAACCCCATGAAATACGCTCAATGCCACCCCCCTCGTTGCCCCTCTGTGCCCCATCCCTGATGCTTGATCTATCAATTCTTGCAAATTGAGCTAAAAACATGAAATTTTGTTCAGAAGTCATTCTTAGTAGTATAAATCGTACCGGCCATGGTACCCCCTTTAAATACCCACAAAGGGCCTCACACTCCTCTGTGCCACCTCACTGAGTTTTGACCAACAAATTGCTTCAAATCGAGCTAATTTTTTTTAATTTGCTATACAAGTTATTCCTATCAGTGCATATAGAACCAGCCATGAAATCCTCATGAAATATCCACAAGGCTTCCCCTACGCCCTCTCTTTTCCCTCCATGAAGCTTGACCAGCAAATTATTGAAAATCGAGCCAGAACCATGATATGTGTTACACAGGTCACTCATAGCAGTCCAAATTGAACTAGACTTGAAATCTCCTCAAGATACTCTCCATGTTGCATACCACATTTACAGGTTTCACTTTCGTTCGCATTACCTCCGACGTAATGTTAGGTAGGTCGACTATTTCATCTACAATAGCTTAACAAAGATTATTTGCTTTATCAAGTGTATTTTTTCATATTTGCTGTTTTTACAACCATGTTCTTTCTCTCCATCTTCAGATTCATGATTGTGTCTCTTCCTGCATTTTTATACTTCCACATATTGTTTACGGTGCTGATTATTGTTTCCATAAAGACTCCATTATCCAGAATAACTAGTTTAAATTATCTTGTGTTAAAAGTTTCTGATTACATTTCCTACAGAGAGACATTGTATCACTTTATAATAACCTATTTGACTTCCAATAAAGCATCCAATCCAAAATTCCAAACTTTTCTTACTCAAGCAAGGCATCACAAAACTCACGCGACCTCTACCTCTGCCATCTTGAATCTAACAATAATAATAATAATAATATTGTTAATTATTGTTACTATTATGGTGCAAAGGAAAAACCTCCATCAAGTACCTAGGTACTTGTGTATGTTGGTTCGTGACAATCATTTACAAAATAAAACACGAGATATTTCGATTTGAGACAAAAAAAGTTTTGTTGTATAAACTAACATCAGAACACATTTAAAGCAATTGTCCAAAGAAAAGAAAATTACACGGAACATAATACTTTCAGAGAAAAATTCCAAGTTTTATAGTAATAATGTCAATGTGATTTCACTTAAACAATTAATATTTAATTACTAATTATTAGATCTATATTAATTTACACACATAAAAAGTATCGTAGTTTCAATAGTTACACATAAACATACTCAGAAAATAAATAAATTGCAATTCACCAATTAACCATTTTTAAATACCTGTTTTAATGCATTAAAACTTGTAATGAAAACGTAAACGTAATAATAAAAACATAATAATAATAATAGTAATAAAGTTTACTAGCGGAGACATTCCACGTCTAAAAAGATCAAGCAAATGGTCAGAGTGCAGTACACGTTTTTCGTAAGGCTTCACTGCACAAATAGATATTAACCATAAATCATTACAGCAGTCTGGCCATCCGAGAGCTTTGTGCATATTGAAACATGCTTCCAGTAATTTCATTTATGCCAAGAGCATCACAAAATCAGGTGCTGCTCACTTCGACGCAAACTAATATACATCATTAAAATCATATGATGTGCGTGCATGCGTGCTAACGTGCGTGCGTGTTTGTACCTCTACTCCTCTGGAACCAAAGCACCTACAAAGATGGGAGTAGAAACAAACGAAAGATAATTATATTTCACTTCTGATAGGCCTATTTTCATCGATGTAACTTGATTTTACGACCCTCAAACGAGAGAATACCCTGAAAAAATAAATTTAATTTTTTTTAACCTCATGTTTGTTCATGACGTTATAGTTTGTTCATGAAAACCCTCTCGACCGAAGAGAGAGATGATCTGGTAGAGTACTCACGGGCAAAAAAACCTAAAAGGACGACGTATTTTGCAACACACCACATATAGATCTTAAAATTGATTTTGTATTAACTGAATTGATACATGGAAAAATCAAAACAATAGATTTGGTTTTAAAACGGTGTCAAACATTCATGTTTCTGAAGCTCGAAGGTGCGTGGATTGAACAAGCAAATCGAGCAATTTACACGTAATCTAAACCTTTTCAATGTGTGTTTCACTTTGCTCTATCAATCTTTGATCTCTCACCTTCATAGGGAATTACTTCTGCAGGAGAAGACCAACAAACGTGCACACAAACAAGTCGTATATTTGGAATGATGTAGGTGATATGTAGATATGCTGAGGAATGTGATGAACGAACTGTGAGGAACATTTGCAATTCGTTTGCGTCGAAATAATCAATACAACGAAATAATCAGTACAATAATGAGTACATAGAAATTACATGAATCATGGATCGTCTTGAAGCTATTAGTTACGCACTGAGACGATCTGGAGAATGATGCATGCAAAAATTAACCTAAACGGACGACATATTTTGCAACGTAACACATGTATATATTACATTGCATAATACGTTAAGCAAACTTTTTCAATGTGTGTCTCGCTTTGCTCTCTCTCAATCTTTCATCTCTCACCTTCATAGGGGATTACTTCTGGAGGAGAATACGTACAAATGTGCAAACAAACAAATCGTACGTTTTGAATGGTATAGATGAATACGGGCGCTCTTAGGAATTTGATGAACGAACTTTGAGCAATAATTACAATTAGTTTGCGTCGAAATAATCAGCACATGGTTTTTTGAGGCTCTTGGAATCAAAGAAATTACTGGAAGCATGGTTCGACGCACACGTAGCTCGCGGATGGCCAGACTGTCGGAATGGTAAATGGTTATCATTTGTTTATGCAATGAAGCTTACAAAAACACGCACTGCACTCTGACCATTTGCTTGATCGTTTTAGACGTGGAATGTCTGTCAGCAGCACAAGAGTTGCAGCATGAAAGTTCCTCGAGCGTAGCGGGACAACGTGGAATGGGCGAGCTAATCGAGCTACTCCACTAGTTGTAATAATTATTGCTCACAGTTCGTCCTTCACATTCCTAAGCACGCCTGCATTGCATCTATATCCTTCAAAACATACGAGTTGTTTGTTTGCACATTTGTGCGTCTTCACCAGAAGTAATCCCCTATGAAGGTGAGAGACGAAAGATTGAGAGAGTGCAAAGCGAGACACAAATTGAAAAGGTTTACTTTACGTGGAAATCGCTCGCTCTGCTCGCCCAATCCACGCACCAGCCTGCTTCAGAAACACGAATGTTTGGCACCCTTTTATAACCCGGTTTCCAAGCATTAAGTCAGTTGATACAGAACCAATTTTAAGATCAGTATGTGGTATGTTGCAAAATACATCGTTCGTTCAGGTTATTTTTTTCAGTGCATCCTTTTCCAGATCATCTCTTTTCGCTAGAGGAGGTTTGCATGAACAAACTATGACGTCATGAACAAACATCAAGAGGGTTTAAAACTTTGACGTTCTTTTTTCAGGTTCTTTCGCATATTTGAGGGTCATAATACCAAGCTATAGCAATGAAAATAATTCTAAACTGTGCGTAATTTAATTTTCTATTGTTTGGTCCTACTCCCATCCTTTAGGTGGTTTGGTTCAAGAGGAGTAACGGTACAGACACACAAACCTACACTCACATCATAAGTCCTTAATGATGTAGACTAGCCATACCATTCGCTTCGCTCACTTCATTGGCCTCGATCTATGATTCGTGTAATTTCTTTGATTCCAAGTCTATCACAAAATTTATGTACCGATTATTTTGATGCAAACTAAGTGCAATTGTTGCCCACAGTTCGTTTACCACATTCCTCAGCTGGTCTGTATTTCATATACATCATTCAAAACATACGATTTGTTTGTTTGCACGTTTATACATCTACTCCTCCAGAAGTAATCCGCAACGAAGGTGAGAGATGAAAGATTGAGCGAGCAAAGCGAGATGCACATTGAAAAGGTTTAGTTTACGTGGAAATCGCTCGCTTTGCTCGCTCAATTCACGTACCTCCGTGCTTCAGAAACACGAATGTTTTACATCCTTTTAAAACCAAATCTATGGATCTTCTTTTTCCATGCATCCAGTCAGATGATACAAACCCAATTTTAAGATCTGTCATATGATGCAAAATACGTCGTCCTTTTAGGTTGTTTTTTTTTAGTGCATTCTTTTCAAAATCATCTCAGTATGTAAGTAATAGCTTCAAAACGGTTTGTTTATCATGAATTTTAACTCGTCACATTCCAGTGGCGTTGTCTAGTTTCGCCTGAGGAGGTGTGCATGAACAAACTATACTATAATAATAATAATAAATCAAAGTTTGTCGCAGTAGCAACTGGTCTGGCAAGGACCGGGGGGTCGCTAACAGCCAGCCACAACTATATCCTTGTTTTCTGTAAAATTAACGTCTTTAAAAGATAAGAAATACGTTATATTGAATTTCAACAATAACATAAAATGAAAAATGAATAGAATAAAACAATGGCCGGGAATGTGGAATAGACGTAGGTGGGGTTGGGGACACGAATGCCTTACCACCAAGGTTAGACCTGCCAGGGACACGTTGGTCCCCGATGGCATCGCCAAACGTGTAGATAATTCAGGGGAAGGATGGCCAAGGTGCAGACAAGGGAACGTATAAATAATGAAGCTAAACATAAAATATTAAAAAAATTAAAAAAATCGTTGTAAACTTGCTAAAAAATGTATGTTGATTTTAAAAAGTAAAACGCAAATGCATCCACATAATAAAAATGAGAAAAAAAATTGTTCACCACACACTCGATCGATGGGTGGTACACTGGATGCCAATACCGTAACAGTGTTCGGAGGCGGGGGTCATAATGGTCTTTTAATAAATTTACTGAGGTCTTCAGTGAGCAGTTCTCTCCTAAATTTCGCCTCAGAGTTCATGCCCACTGTACTAGGACGAAGTGCATTCCAAACGGTGATGATGCGGACTGAGAAAAAATTTTTTCTACATTCAAGTTTCGCACCCTTACTGTCATGAACGAACACCATGTGGGTTAAAAAAAACTTTAACGTTATTTTTTCAGAGTTTTTCGTTTGTTTGAGGATCGTAAAATCAATTTACAGCGATATAAACAGGCCCATCCAAAGCGAAATTTAATTATCTTTCGTTTGGTCCTACTCCCATCTTTGTAGGTGCTTTTGTTCCAGAGTAGTTGAGGTACAGACACGCACACATGCTCACACACACGCACATCATACGTCTTTAATGACGTAGGTTGCTTACATTGCTGGAAGTTAAATTAATAATTTGTGTGAGCTCCATTACATAATACACATAATACATAACACGTAATACAATATTTGTTTAATAAATAGATGCATACATGTATAAATATTTTATTTTTTTACTATTTATGGATTGTTTGTAGTGTTAGTTTTATTAAGATTTATAACTTTTATAAGTGCATTTATTAATTTACTTTTTAATCCATGTTTGCTTTAAAAATGTAACATTTTTTTTTCTAGTTTGTTAAATGTTTACGATATTTAAAAATCTTTTTTCTTGTACCGTATGTTTTGTTCCAATAGGTTAACTTACATCTTCGTGAAGATACTCTTAACCGCAAACTTTTTGGTTCTTCATAAGTTTTATTTGTATTTATGTAATTTTTTTAAATATTATGATATGGTCTCTTAATTAATTTATTTTTAGTTTATTGTTAAAAATAAAGATATCATTTGTTTTCCCTTGTTTTCCAAATAACACACATTATCTAATTTATTTTGTACCTTTTGCAGTCTCATTCTTACAAATTCAGAAGCATAGCCTTAAGTTTTGGATTCCATATCGCAGAATGCTACCTATCCATGCTTCATACAGCATTTTTTATTTTGATTGCTTAGAATATGTTTTACGTTATAGAATTTTAGTATCATCTGTCTAAGTTTCATGATCAGTTTCATTACATGTTTTTTAAAATCCCATTTTGAGTCAATTTATATTCCTAAATATTTTGCAGTATTTTTTAATTCAATTTTCCTACAACTTTTTTAGCATTTTTTTTTGTTTATAGCATTTCTTACAATATCGTATTGTGCGATAATCATTGTGCGTTATTAAGTTGATCGTATGTTTATCTTTCATTTTCTGGACTGTTATTTCTAATTGTACTGTTTTTTTCTTCGCTTATGTATAATTCATTTTCTATTAGCCATCCGTTGATCATATCGAAGTTTTTTTGTAAATTTTCATTCTTTTCAGTATGGTTTGAGTTTATGAATAACTACATTGTGTCATCTGCGAATATGAATAATAAAGTTCTCTTCACCTAATTATGTATATCATTTAATAATAATTATAATTTCATTTGAACTTTACTCCTAAGACTGACTCGAAGTTAGTTGAACTTGTTTGATCAGCAATATAGTGGAAATACACATACCTTTCATCAATTACAACTCTTTTTCATAAATATATTAACATATTAACACATGTGAAATAGGTAAAGCAGTATTTATAATTATAATGTCTTTAAAAAATCGTTGTGTGTACAATTAGAAGTGTTACTCTCTCACTCATCATTTTAAAAAAAACATGTACATGTGAATCCACAAAAAATAGCAGTGTGTTATAAAAATTAAGAAATTGCTTTTACAGTAAAGCTCAAAATATACTAAATATAAAAAAAGAATTTAAGTTAAAAATAGTTATTTGCAATATTTCTAATTAAAATTAAACAAATGTGAAATTAAATTGCGAAATTAAAAATAATATTGGGAATAAATAATAATATTAGGAAAAAAAATAATAGATAATTTTGATTAACCCCAAATTTACTTATTAACAAATAGAGTTCCTTAACAAATGCATATTTATGAAAAGACAAAGTATTACAGCAATAGTTTTGTAATTAAAATTAGATAATAATCAATGAAAAAAAATAACTTTCATCAAAAGGCACACCAGATAACATCGAGAATGACCCCAAGTAAGACAATGTTAAACATATTAAATTTCAGATGTTTCCCAAAGATCCTTGTTTTAATGCGGGTCTTACTATTTTTAATCAATTAAGTTTTGTGTAATGCCAGGTGGTAACTCGTTTGAGATAGTTGGGATAGTGTATATTTTATATACAGGGTGTAACAAAAGGTCGTGTCCAAACTTAGGTGACTAATTCCTTAGGTGAAACTAAGAATATAATTCATATAAACATTTGGCCAAAAACGTCTTATTCTTTGGTTATCGCATGAATTAAGAACCCAAGTTCCAACTGCGCCTCCCCACCTCCGCCCACGCTCTGGCTATTGCAAAAAACAAAACCACCGTTGGAATTTTCGAACATGTCCGAAACTCATTGGCTCGACGGTGTCAAACTTGCATTAATGTTCAGGGAAGAAACTTTGAACAATTACTATAACTGCTATCCTTCCCCTCCCAACCACACACAGGAACCAGGTGTCTTTGGGAAACAATAACATTTTTATATTTTTTTTATTTTTACGAACTACTCCAGCACTTCATGGAATTAACGTTGTCTGCAGGGCATTTGCAAACCTGCTCTAACGCCCAGGGAAGGATTTTTGATGAATTATTGTGAACCATCTCGCATTGCTGACAAGGACTCGTCACAATATCACCGAACGTACAGTAGCTTGCTATTAAATCGACGCAAACCTCCAAACACTGTAGTAAGAGATGGTCAACAGATTCCGACAGCACCAGACCAATAATCCAGCTGCTGCACGTTTGTGCAGTGTTAAGTGATTCCCTTTGACCCGGTAGTACTGTTATCAGCCTTTTCCTATTTCACAAGGTTTTCTTATTTTAGTTTCGACCTGTGCAGAACTGATGTTCGCGTTTAATACTTGGCGTTATTAAAACCTCTATGGTATTATCAGTCTTACACTGACTAACACCGACTAACGAAGTTTTCAAACAATTGTTGCATCCCCTCCAGGACAAATTGTTTGGCAATAAAGAGATATTTTTCCTTTAGTCTGATTTTGATTCTTAACGGTTTGTTCTCTACCTTCAGTTCATTGTCTTCATTCGCTACCTTCCTATTCTGATTTGTTTTTGCAATAGCAAGAGCGTGGGTAGAGATGGGGAGGCGGAGTTGGAATTTGGGTTCTTAATTCATGCGATAACCAAAGAACAAGACGTGTTTGGCCAAATGTTTATATGAATTATATTCTTAGTTTGACCTAAGGAATTAGTCACCTAAGTTTGGACACGACCTTTTGTTACACCCTGTATATTGTATATATTTTATAGCATATTTTACCGTAAAAGTTTAGCCAAGTTGGTAATCTAAGCCAAGCACAATAGTTCTTTCTGGTGTTTCAGATCTAATTTGGGAAGTATGACAAAGGTTATTCACAATCATACTATATTTGTTGAGTATCCTAAATGTAAGTAATTTGTATTCATCAATTTCATAAGGGGATAATTCAGTTTCGGAATCGAATCGACTTTGTCAGCTTTGTTCAGTCAATTTCGAAGTCTGTCAAGGTTGTTGTCTGTTTAGTTGTTGACCCAAAAATAGTGCAGGCATAGCAAATAGGGGAAAGAACCCAATGCTTCAATAGCAACTGCTTGTTTTTCAGGGGAAAAATTTACTTACTCATACATAAAGTTTATTAATCCTTTGTATTTTTCGGATCAGCAATTCAGTATGGGCATAAAATTTACAATTTTCATTAAATTCTATCCCTAGATATTATATTTGGGTGACTTGTTTGACTTTATAGCTTTTCCAATTCATGTTCATAATGCATTCTAGTTTATGACGTATAATCTGGTAATTAGCCATTTGAGTGTGAGAAATTGTAATGTGTAGAAAAACATTTTTTTTTAAGTATATATAATTAATTTTATTTCACGTGATTTGAGTCATTCGGCAGGTTTTGTATCACGATATTTTGATTAGTATTTATTCAGAGAAGGAAAATGCCATAGGTATAAAAGGTAAAGGATATAAGTAATGTATAAACCCGAAATGTTGGTAACATAAATCAGGAAGAGAATAAGTCATAGGAAAGATCCTTGTGTGACACCAAAAGAAGCTTCATTCCATGTACTTAATTGATCATTGATTTTGACACTTCTAGTTCTGTTTGAAAGTATTTCACTAGTATTCAGTGGCTTTTACCTCTAATACCAGTATTGCAAAGTTTATTCAGCAAGATTTCGTTATCCAAAGTAATGAAGGTGTTTAAGCTAATAGCAATAGTGGTACCTAGGGGTCGGACAAATTGGGAAAAACATATTCTAATATTAGCTAAAGAAATATTTGAATATTCGAATTTTCGTTCAAAACTGTTTTCCATGTTTAGGCCGACCCCCTCTCCTAAATAATACGTTTTTCATTAAATATTAAAGTTTTATTCAGTCCATTGCCAATGCAGGGCATATGTAACATAACTACAAGTTTAATTTAGTCTACTGGGCTAGGCAACTTGAAAGCCTATGTAACACAACCCCAAAAAATGATGAATTGACAACTGACCGTAATTTGTCAAGGTGTTTTTTTTCCTTTGGTATTGCATTTGACGTCATCTGTCACCTGGCTAACGTTACCCTGGTTGACTTCCCCATTCTTCAGTTTTTACATTATTAGGAAGAACGGCTACGTGTACACGTAATCTCCATTTGCAAGTTACCAGTCCAAAACGCTTGGATCATCCCCACTGGAGAATGGTAGTAAGGGAAGGTTAGAAAGCGTAGTCCGGACCAATGGGGTTTCGAGAAGCTCACAGGAAAATTTTAAAACCAACTCAAAAATAAATAAAAAATAGTTAAATAGCCCAGAACTGCACAGAAATTGGATGATCTACCAAAATCTATGCAAATGAAAGAAAGACTTCACATTTTTATAATTTTATTAATTGGGTAGAAAACTTTATTCTGTTAAAAAACTTAAACTAGTTGAAATTCCCAATAGTGTTATGCTTCGTTGTATTGCCCCGTTTCATTTTCAGTGTTGAATTCCCTATACTCCAACACCACCAGATCTCCGTAATGTCCTCTTCATGAGCATCTCTACTAGTACAGGCAAAATATGATTGAAGACGGAAATAATAATTATAAGAAAGCTGATTCCTTCTGAAATACGTTTTTTAGTACTTCGTCAGAAATGCTATAAAAAAATCTGCGTGGGGGAACACATTTAAATTTTGAATAAATGACAGCCATCTGAGATTTTTCCGAAAACGCCATAACTCAGCAATGGCAAACCATAGTGACTGCTGTTTTCAGCTAAAATACATGGTTTGTGTAGTATAGTGGAATATATGTTCTCTATACTTTCCCAGAAAAATCCAAAAAATCCTGCATGGGGAACTTAATTACATTTGAACGAATGGCCGCCATCTTATATTTTTGCAAAAACGGCATAACTCAGCAATGGGCATTCAAAGGGAGCTACCGTTTTGCATAAAAATGCTTGGTTTATGTAGAATAGTCGACTTTAGATACCCCTGTAATTCCTCAAAAATCCCATAGAATCCTTCATGGGGAACACAATTAAATGTGAATAAATGGCCGCCACCTTGGATTTAAAAGAAAAACATAACTCAGCAATGGACAATCATTGGGAGCTGCTGTTGGAAGAAGAATACATTAATGTATTAAAAAGTCTAAAGTAGAGAGTGGATGTAATTTTAATAATATATTATTGCATAAAACATTTTTAATAACATACAAAATAGCATTTTTAACTAAAGAATTGTAAACACGTATACATGAACAGGTTAGCGTTCAAGCTGCCTGACAAATTTGTTGTCTTTCATTAAACTCGTCTTCGTTTTACATAATCTCTTCGGTTGGAGGCATTGGTACATTTTGCTTTGGCTTGATCCTTGGTATCACAGTTGCCTTCGTTATCATCTTCAGCTTCAGAATATGAGCCGTTGCTGTTACCTCACTAATTACATAATGGCATAGTGGTTAAAGAGTATGGTTTCGATTTCAAAGTCCTCCTATGACCCATCTAATTACCCTAGATGGATATACTTAGGCCCTCCTGATAGGTGGTGATGTATTTTTTCCAACGATAACAATCTCAATTCCATAGCTTAAATTGGGACTATCTGCGCCAATTGAAATATTTTGTCGTAATGGTGTAGCAGCGATAGAGCATCACCAAATGTTGCTGAACACAGTAAATGCGTCTAGTGACCCTGATGTTTTGGTTGTTGAAATAGCAAAAAAAGAAGCGGAGTCAGGATGGTCAGCTATTGTAGTTGTCGTGGACTCAGATATACGTTTACTCATTGCTGCCTTGACACAACCCCAAGGTTCATGTTAGTTTCAGAAAATTCTGCCAACGCTAGAAAAATTTACTCAACAGAGAATTACACGAAGGGTTTGCTAACATGACGAAACACATACTTTTTATACACACTTTTATGGGATGTGACACAACATCTGCTATATACAGAAGAGGTCCAATTACAGGCTTCAACAAGCTACAAAAGGGCCTTGATCTACAAAAATTTGTGGAAATATTCAATAACCCAAATGCGTCACAGGATTGTGCTGCAGCTGCAGGGGAGTAATTCGTTGTCCATTTTTGGAGTGAAACGTTCAGAGTGATTTGGCAAAACCAGATACAAGAATTATGTCCAGACTGTTGGTAAATAGCCTCCATACTACGTCAGGAATCTTGCTAGCTTCCTCCTACTTCAGCTGCAGCCGTCACCATAGTCTGCCAGTATACAAGTAAGCCCAGTCTCGGAATGGTAACGTCTTTTCGGCTTGACCGTCGAACAGGGACACTATAACACTGTCAAATGCACTCCCCCGTAACAGACAACCTACTGCATGTTGTACGTTGTGGGTGCAAAGGAGACTGCTCCCGAAATTTCGACTGCAAGCAAAGTGTGCTGACATGCACTACTATGTGCAGCTAATGTACGGGAGACCCCTACTTCTATCGGAATATTCCGGAGGATATAAAAGGATATATATCAAAGCCAAACGTACCAGGGCCTTCACCAGAGGGGATTATGCAAAACGAAGAAGAGTTTAACGAACACTTAAATTTGTCAGGCAGTTTGAATACTACCTGTGTATGAACGTTTACAATTCTTTAGTTAAAAAACGCTGATTTTGTATGTTATCAAACATATTTTATTGTATAACATGTTAATAAATTATATCAACTCTTTTTTAATTGCAGTAACGAGTTCTTCTTCCAAAACGCAAACCTTTGGCACCAACAGCAGCTCCCTATGATAGTCCATTGCTGAGTTACGGCTTTCTTTGACAAAATCTAAGTTGGCGGCCGTTTGTTCAAAATTTAAGTGTGTTCCCTATCCAGGATTTTTTTGGATTTTTCTGAAAAGTACAGTGGACTTATAGTTGACTATACTACACAAAACATGCATTTTAGTGCAAAACAGCAACTCCATGTGATTGTCGTGTGATTGCTGTGGTCCGCCTTTTTTGAAAAATCCAAGATTTGGCTGTTTATTCAAAATTTAGGTGTGTTCCTCACGCACGACCTTGTTTTATTTTTCTGGGGAAGTACAGGGGGATCTAAATACCGTATTTTAAAACGAATTAGCTTTCTAATAATTATTTCCGTTTCAAGCCAAATTTAGGCCAAAAGTACCTATACTATCCCCCCAGTAAGTCCATCCACCACCTTGTTCAGTTTGTCGCAATCTACTTCAGATTCTGCTTCATCCGACCCATAAGAATCTGCTTCGTCAGTCAAAGCCGATTCTTCTGGAACACCCGAACTGCTTTTTTTCTTCTTCAAGTCTTCCAAAATCAAATTGATAACTTGCAACCTCGATTTAATTTAGGCTTTTCGTAGTCAGGGTCGTTGTATGGTATATGGTATTACTGTCTTTCAAAATCGATGCACAGGAAACCAATACCTCAGACTCATACGTTTTGTATGCAAAAATTTTTTAGTTGGTAAGTTCCATAGGTGATTTTGTTGTTGGTACTGCTTTCGGGTAAACACTATGTTGTTCTCGAATTTTCACTACTTTATCGCCAATGATGTGATCTCCTGTGTCAATGTGGTATCTTAACCTAACTCATAATCATCATCTTTTGGCACTTTGGAAAAATCTATGCAAATAATTCTTTCACATCACGCCCTACGTTTGTCCCTACAAAAGAGGCTCTAAACAGTGAAGTGAGACATGAGGAGAAAGTTTGAAAGGGGTCGAAACTCAATATTTTTGTAATTTACACCTGCTCTTTAACTCCAGAGGTACTCATACCACAAAAACTCATAACACAAAGCCATTATACCGGGGATGATGTATTGCTTTGCTCATGCTCATCGACTGTCATCATCACTCTCCCCCTCACAGTTCAATTTTTTTGGTTTTTGGAGTCATCCTAATCTTTTCCTTTCTTAACTTTCATGGTGAGTCTAGTGATGCTTTTTACGGTTTTTAACAATGACGATTTTTAACAATTCTTAAAGATACTCTCCAGAAACATTACATTACCAGAAACTTTTTTTAGCAATTTGTTTGTAAAGTTCACAAGCTTACATCCACAAGTTTACATAATTCCTTTTATTGAGGAGAATTTCTCTTGAACCCAGCTTCCATGGTAATTAGAATTGCTTTTATCATATACAGTAAAACAAGTCCTCGACATCAAAACATTTTCGAACATACATTCTTGGTTTTCGACCCAATAACGAATAGGGCAGAGTACACTTCCATCATGTGCTTGTAGAATTCACACCACTCGCTGTACAAAAGCTGAATTAACGCGTTGAGGTTGCTGTGAGAAGTAAACCTGGGTATCGTACCAGTGAACTAGACATAAAGTTTCATCTTCCTACTCAAAGTTATGGTCTGGTTCGGCACCTCCAATGTATTTTCTTAACTCACCTATTACAACAAAACTGGTTGGGGATTGTCTTCAGGTAGTTATGTAGGATGATAATTCGTTTGGGCATCTTTGCTAATCTGATCAGATGGATTGACGGCCGAACGAAATGACTGAATGTGTAGTAACCTACATGGTTCCTGATGTAGGATCGTATAGTTTAATTTCTTTTCTTTTTCTTACGTTCAGGGGAATGGGCATCGTATATAGTTGATGCCCACCCATATTCCAAGAATCCACAAGCACCAAACGTAATGAAAACATAAAAAATACTAATGCTGAACGTATTACATATCTTTTAACGATGGAATGATGTTCCCACGTGAACTACATTTGTTTGCTACGTTTCATAATGGTTTTCAAGAACGTGTAGAAAACATATAAACATGAATGCGGAAAGTATAGAGAACTTCTGAACGTAAACTATGAATGCACCTAAACGTGTTTAGACACCTCTACTGTTGTTCCCATCATGATCAAGGTTGTTTTCACTCGCTTCATTTATTAAAGAGAAGAACACGTTAGGGTGTGCTGAAAAAAGTTTTTTATCGAAACGTAATAGTGCCGAAAACTTGCCTAAAATGAAAACAAGTAGACAGCAAAAACAAATTATGTCGGACAATATTTGACCGTCATGCAACAAAGTCAAACTTACGGCCTTTTGACTAATTTGTACAAATTTCGTGTAATCTTTTTTAATTATTTAAAAGAAGGTAATTTTTATGAAAGGTTAATATTTTACCCTCGTGCTTAGTAGTACAATTTTGACAATTTTTGAATATTTTCGTAATATTGGTCGTTACCAACAGTGTTCATAATATTTTCACATTTCTTTTCTAAGGATGTAAAAAAATACATTCCCGGTATTACCAGACCAGTATTCAATGGGGTGAGGGTAAGGCAGCGGCACCTAGTTTATCAATATGCTTTTGAACGTGTATTCTTGAGTTAATATCAGTTCTAATTGTGTCAGATATATGAAATAAATACGTATACTTAAAGTTGTCGGATTGTTGTAGGCACTAATTTCAATGTTATAGTACAATCAGTTTTTTAATAACCCTGAAAGTAACGAAGATCAGGTACTGGAAACTATATTCGTGAGTTAACAACTCCCATCCTAATTGTTTTAGATGCATAAAACTAGTACGGACGTTTAGAATACATTGTGGTTTATCCACTGGTACCTTATTCACTGTTCTAGAGTTTTTGCCAAAGTAGTGGGGTGAGCCATTCTTATTGCTAAATCATAAATTATTGTTAAGCGCGTACAATACATAAGGAAAGTTACAGTCAATGCCATGACAGCACTGCTGCATGATTTTCCTCCTTCCCCAAAAGAAGGGGTATCTAACAAAGTGATGATGTTGATTGGGGTAAATCGGCGATTTCAGCACCATCAGCTTTGATTGAGGCCGTGTGGGGGATGATCTTAGATCCGCGATTAGTGTTGTAGGTACTGGTTAACAGATTGACGAGGTTACGGGACAGTTTAACGTTCTCTCACACAGCTATTTATTTTCACACACATGGAGTTAATGACCTGAGTTGTCTGTTTTTACATTTTTACTGTTTAGGGTGGAGTGACTTCGTGGCGTGTTGCATAAAATAGTCCAAATTACATAATTTTGTAGTAATCGGGTCAGCACACAGAATAAGAAAAAGTTACTTACAGTTCATGTCCGTAATGGAACTGAATGTGGACATAGGTCAGGGAAAAAAGAGAAGAGAGTCCATTGACGGAGTTTCCCTTCTTGTAAATACTCATCTGGTGTAGAATACACAGGCTAATCCTTAATGCGGCGATCGACTGACAGGTAGAGGCATAAAGTTGCAACATAAAAATATTCTTTAGGTTGACATCGTCACTCAGGAGAAAAACATGACGCAAGGGGGAGAAAAGAAAAAAGAACAATCAGCGTTACCAATGGTTACAAAATACAGGAAACAAAGCAGAAACACACTAGTAAACATCAAGTAAGTGAGCATCTCAGAACCCAGGATTCAATGGTATAAGTCCCAATAAGGGAGAAAAGACAGTACAATTGTCACAGCGCATCTAACATCTCAGTAAGAAACTCAAACCAAGGCACTCACTAAGGCCACAGCTGAAGTGCTCTAAAACAAAGTGCTACTAGAGAAAAAGAACGGTTTCTAATATTTTATTCACATGATGCCTTTTATCGCGTCCCGCCCGCACAAAATAGAAGAAACAAGACTATGATTGACAATAGCTGCGGTGGTACTCAGAGCCTGGTACCGAACCGAACTATGGACCTCATATTAACATCAGAAACAAAGAGTAACGCAAAGCACAAAGGAAAAACTGACACAAATTAATAAAAAAGTCATAAGAGTTAGTTCCTAAAAAACTATAGGTAATCATTTCATGACACTTACTGGTGGGCAAAAGTGTGGTGAAGCCTATCATTCATTCGATTTTTAGGTGTTTTAAAAATTGTTTTCTTGATTGTCATGAAATGTTAAAGTTTGTGTTGGATAAGTCAACAATTGACTCAGTGTATGCAATTTTGATGGTTTCATTCATACCACCAACATTGATAACATTTCATAATATTGATGCTTCAATACCATAGTATGTGGCTAGAATACAAGCAATTTTTTCCAAGCAATTTTTAAAGGGATTTATGCTTTTACAGTTTTGATCTGAATGTAATAAAGGAAATATATATAAGCTAAAAATCATGAAACTGTAATTAACTATCACAACAGAATTTCTTTCACACAAAAAAGTATGAGCAAATTAACTAAAACATTTTATAACAAATGTAAAAAAAGCATTTTAGAATACTGGTAAACTTCTAATAACAGCCAAGACGGTAGGTTGGTACTGGTATTGTGACAAAGTTCTGAAATACAGCGATAATATTTTTTTCTCTTTTATGTGTAAAATTCAGTTCTTACTGCTTTTTCTCTTCTCTTAGCTATGCAAAGTGCTACCCTGGTGACAAACAAATTCGTAAGCATATCTCTAAGAACAATCAAGACCCCTTGCAAAGATAGTACAATTAAGGTAATGTAAAAATACTTCTTTAAGAATAAAATCTTCAAATCTTAGTGAGACATTTTCAATCTGTATAAAATTACTCACATGCCAAAACTGCAATACTGAGTAAATTTTAATTACTAAATTGATTAAGTTGTTAAACGAAGAAAGACATGAATCCAACATTGTTACCGTTTTTTAAAATCTGTTCACGTATGCTCCACTGCGTTGCTTCGTGTCATATTAATTTTTACAGCTAGTACCTATTTCTTGCATCACTTAATTGCAATTTACTTTCAATTTCGTTACAATCCTGTGTGAAGAGCAGCTTACATTATTGCTGAGTATCATAAGGTAAAACCTTTAAATTGAAGATTCCAATCTAGCTCTGCTGGCCCACACCTATTTAAAATAGGCATCTATGTGTAAATATTAAACGTGTTACACTATTTGGCTTTGCATGTGCTACGGAGAGAAAATCTTCCAAAAAAATTCCTGGTGGTGAAGGAAGCTCAACAAAGAGATAAATCCAAATGATTAAAATCAAGACTCGAATCCAGCACTAACAGTTAGATTTAAAAATTTTCAAATCTTTACAAATTTTTGTTTTGTTGTATAGAATTTATATTTCAAAAGTCACGCTCAAAAATCAAACAGAAATGGGTTCATGCCCACATGTTCAATATAGTAACCACAATTATTATTTTTATTTTTATAAAAATAGTTACTATTATCGATTTGTTTTTACCTTGAAATCCAAACAGGGAGTTAAACCGTAATTGAACCATAACCGAAAACCATCAAACTGTTTCACATTTCCGAACTGTAACTGTATCGAAAAACTTATTGGTGGCATTCTCCACAACCGTAACCAAACCAAAACGAATATTGGTTATTATTTGGTTCGTGAGCACTGCAAAATAATCATCGTTGTTTTTAGCAATACGGTATCTAATAATCGCGGATATAGATTTAGCAATTATAACTAAGCAAAGTTTTAAATACAAATATGCACTTGTGTAATATTTTTTGTTTTGTTTTTAAGTAAGGTTTTGGCTATAGTTTGTTCCACATTATGTTTGCAGAAAACTAGATGTATGAAGCCTCGTTTCCTTCCAGTACGAGTGCAAAAAACACATAAATATCCTACTCGTAGATTTTAACAGTAACTGTGAAGAGACTACCAGTGTGATATTCACATGTTTTTGCACTCGTAGTGCAGCAAAGAGTGGTTTGCAGCCAGTTTCCTGCAAACATAATGTGAAACAAAGTATAGATTAAGTGTGATTCCAAATAAGTTTGATTGCTAGCAAGCTATTAAGAATGGTGCAATGATATGCTAACTATGCATTAAGCATAACAAAGAGTAATTATGACCCAAAGAAATATTTCACGAGATTTTAGAAATGAAGAATCAATTTACTATATTTACGAACATAAGTAGGCTATGAAGGTCGAAATCGTTTAATTTTAATTTTAATTTAAAAACAAACAGATTCTTAATTTGAAATTTTATTTTATTACTTGATTTTAACAATTTATTTTACGTACGAACAAGTTAATAAAAACTTTCTCGCTATTCAGTACAGTCCATGAGCAAAGAGGCCGTGAAAAGGCCCAGAAAATGTCTTCCACTTGACCAGACATATGAAAAAGAAAGGGAGAGGGAAAATGCGATTTAGTCGTTGGACCACTAATTAATTTGTAATATTCTAGTGCCTTGCCTTGCTTCAGAAGCGCATATGCTCTGAAAGAATTTTTAATTTATTTTTTGGTTTATTAAAACTGGTTTAAGTTCAAGCAAATGGGTATTTCATGAAAAAGTAGTAAACCAACAAAAAAGGGACATAGAATTTTGAAATTTATGAACTTCAAAAACATTGAAGTAATATTTAAATAAAGTTTAAATATTAGTTTCATTATTCATTACCTATTTATTAATTATTAAAACCTGTTTAAAATGTAACAGGTTAAAACCAGTTAAAACCAAAGGAAAAGGTTCGAATCAAATAATAAGCGACCAAAGTTTATAAAACAGCCGAAAACCCCCCCAAAAAACAGGTTCGAATCCCTGAAGCCAGCAGGTGTATTTTTCAGTGTACATGACAAATAATTTGGAGAAAAAAGCACTCTTCTGAATGTTTGAGGATTTGGTGTGCAGTGGTTGCAACTCCCCACAGAACTCCCCTTGTCCATAAAGAGTGAGTAATCATTTCAATCATAGCCAGCCTGAGAACAGCAGCAATCGTGGACAATGTCCACAGCAATGCAATTTGAGACAAATGACAAGAATGGCTCATAGTGCCTCCAAATGAATCGAATCTGTACTGAAGACCGGGCTAAATACCAAGAAGAGACTGCAGCTTTCCCTGAACCACCAATCGGCTACACTGGCGAGTGCAACACAAGTAGCAAATTCAATTTCCTAATTGAGTTTTTTAAAGACGCATCACATTAATTGTGAGTAGAACCAACCAAAACGTGGTAGAATGAAACAAAGAGGCAAGACGAAGTAATCAGAAAGCTAACTCAGCTGGGTATTCATTCAAGTTATCCAGAAGCACATCATAGGTCCTCAAGCCAGTCACAACTAGGGAACAAGCCAATGCCGAGTTTGGGTTTTTGAGGGAGCATGCATCACATTCTTCAGTTAGTATCTAAGAAGGGTCGACACTCAGTTATGTCTTCAGACACTCATTGCCGCCGAATATAGGTCATAAAACACGCCTCACAAACTAGCTGTCGCTATTGGGAATGGGTCCATAGTTTAACAGAAGAGGTAGACTTGATCTAATGCGAGGAAAACGTCTATTACAAACACACTAGTAATGAGAATTTAGATGACTTTGAAGAGTTTGAAAAGAAGAACGACCATTACGAGAATGGGAATGAATAAGAGGTTACAAGCAGCAGAAGAGAGGATGCAGCCCGAAAATCTCGTCACCAAAACTGCCATCATCACCAGAAGAGAACCAAACGAAGAAATTCAAAATGACTATCGGAGAATTACTGAAAAGGTGTTGTTTACCATGTTTAATGTTTACAGTTACGCCAGGACCATCGAACCGAGATGAATATTTTTAGAAATAATGTTTCGATTTTTTTCTTTTTTATTCTCACTTTCGCAATTAGTGCTTGTATGACTGTAATATGTGTATAAGCATTTAATATTATTTTCTTCTATCTAGTAACACTTTCTTATGGTTTTTTTAAACAACTTAAATTTTGAAACTTATAAAAAAGGCTGTTACTGCTGGGTCTGGCTTTTGTTCACCAGAGCAAATTTTGGCTTTACAATTGTCACTTTACACTCATAAAAGATCCATAACCTGGAAGTGTGAAACTTGGGCATATTTTCATACAGTATTTTAAATTATCGTAACTTTGGACTCTAAAACAACGCCTTGACAGATTCGGGTTAATTTCTTTAGTAATATTTGCTAGAAGCTTGAGATCTTTTCTCTGATGATGAATAACTCCAATACCACCCTTGTAATTTCCCCAGTCGTGGATGCACACATACACGCACACACACCTCAACATATTCATGCAATGATGGTCAACAACTGCGACCTTACTTACATCCCTGCAGAAAATTAACTACAGAAACTGCGAAAAAAGGGCAGGGAAAGTGCGGTAAATTGCCCTCCCCAAAAAAACTGCAGTTCTTCTTTTGCAGTTAGACTGTAGTTTATTTGAAGTTTAAGCCATAGGAAAAATTCATTTTTTTCTAGTTAAACTGCAGTTAATCTGCCGGAGTAAGTAAAATAAAAAAAAATAAAAAATACAAAATTAAATTTCAGATATCACTGTGATGTTTATTTTATCACCTACGCAGATTATGCATAGGTATGACTGGTTTGGTTCCACACTTAGTTCTATTCTTAACCTATATGCGTACTTTGCCAAATATACTCGTACATTACTGACGATGATGCATTAAGCCTTATACACTTAGCCAGTCACTAACGGTGGGGATATCCAGTTGACGGTTAACGTTGACCTTTTGGCTAAACTCGGTAATAAGGAAAAATGGTGATATCCATCACGAAATAAGTTGAGGGCTAAGCAATATTTAGCCTGAAGGTCGAGGACTAACTTAGCACTGAGCAGTTAGCCCCAAGCTGTAAAAATCGGTGATATCCATCTAGTATTAGCGTTATTCCTGAGTTTTAACAGCACATTAATAGGGCTAATTTAGCCTGAGGTAGAGGTCTAAGGAGTAAAGAGCTAACAAAACCCGAACTTAGTCCAACATGGACATCATCAAGTTTTTTTATCCAGTCTGCTAACTCCCAGGTCGATCCAGGGTTAAGATCCAGGGTTAAGCTAGTTCGGGGCTAGTTTAGCCCTCAACTGGTTAACCCCACCGTAAGCAGTAATATGTATGGTACCAAGTTTTGTATTTTTTGTATATCTGCTAAAGTTATGCAATTGTTGGCTAGACTTTAAAGAGTTGTTTTGGTAGATTTCTGGACAGATTCCACTCATTTGGCCTGTTTCTGGCCTGCTCTCACTCATAAACAGTTCTTTTGGCTGATTTCTTTGTAAATGGCCATTATTGTTCTACACTGTAACAACCCTTTATTGTACCATCAAAATTCGTTCATCATTTAAGTAGGGACACAACGTTACTTTCCCTACAAGTAAACTGCAGTTATTTTTCAGTTTTTGAGTTACCCTACTGAACCTTACATTAACTGCACTTTAATCATCTTTATTTTACAGTACATTTTATGCTGTCATCAAAAGTCAAGTTTCATTTTATTGTCGAGTGACTATGTTGTGTACTGCATTATTCGGTAACTCGGTCGTGATTTGGTGACTCAGTCGTCATTAATGCACAAAAAAATATCAGATAAAATAGATTAATAAAATTATTAACTGGAATAAGAAAATGCACTTAAACGACACTTGTTACATTAAAAATTGTTTGGAAACTGAAGTATTATTCTGGTGCTGGCTAAAATTAAGAACTCTTCCATTTCCTCTAAATTTTTTCAATGCCCCTGTCTCAAATGCAGTATCCTATGATGTGAACAATGCATTAAGAGACAATTCATATGTCTTGGTCTTTGGTTAATTTTTTATTGCTGTTTTAACTTCATTATTGTACTTAGATTCTCTTTTGACAAATTCATTTAAATATTTCATTCCCATGCCCTCCATAAATTTTCTGGATGTAGAACTGGGGATATGAGCAACACTGGTAAGATGAGAAACAGTGTGAGGGTGGCCCACCTAAAAAAAAAAAGGCGACCTGAAGTTTTTAACACATTTTTCTATTTCTTTTTTTTAAAGAAAAACTGAACACCTGCGGGAAAAAAATAGAAAAAATGGAGTAAAAATTTGCAGGTCATCTCCTTTTTTTAAAGTGGTCCCCACATACTGGGTGCACCATCAAGTCTTACAAATAGAGTCACTTTAACAAACATTAGGAATGGGAAACAATTCGATACCTAATAACAATTAAGTTGTCATACGTGCCTGTCACAACACTAAGTGGCACTATGCGGACCATGAAAACACCATCTTCATTTAAAATTTAAACACACAGGAATGAATGACAAAATTCTAGATATACTGTAGTTTTGTGTAATCCTAGGTGCAATTTACCTTCATTGTAGTTAAACTGCAGTTATTTTGCAGTTTTGGAGTAATCCTGTTGAACTTCACATTTCCTGCTGTCTGTTTTATTTTACAATTTTTATAGTTGCTGTGAAATGTGCACTTTTCAGTTATTTCTTCATTAGGCTATCGGTAAAATATATTTTTTTCGATCATTTTGCCAGAAATTGACGTTCAATACACCATTTTACCGGGTTTTTTTGGACAGCCTCCGAATGGATCTAATTTTCAGTCAGCAGATAGTCGGCCGTAAATTAATTAGCAAAAGCCAAAATAATTTCCAAACTGAACTGTAGCTACAATTTTTTTCTGGAGGGGCAAGTCATAATTTGTATGGCTACCCTCCATCCCATTCCCCCCACAAAAGAAATGCCAAATTCGCAAATGCCAACTCCTTACCTCTTCCCAGAGAAACCTACGGACCAAACTGTCTAAACAAAGAGGCACAGACTCTTTCCTACACGCACTTGCCGGAGAGAAAGGAAGGTGACAAGATCAATTCCAAAATTTGACAAGAGCAAGAAAATTATTAATAAATTAACAAAAGTGAAAATTTTCTTAAGCAATGTTCTGGTATTCCTAAATTAAACCGAAAGAACTAAAGTTAGCTTAGTTTCAAATTCTTAGAAAAAAATAGTATCGAACTCCCAATAGTTGATTAATATATCAGATCAGATTGCCAAGAAGTGAGTGTTGCACTTAAAACCAGACATTTGGAACAAAACAATTGAAAAACTGCAGTCACTTTTTGAAGGTAGTGATGCTGTAGTCATTGTGTTACCCTAACATCAGGAAGAACAACACTTTATAGGTGGTGGTCTCATGCACGAATAGAACATTTTTAAAGTTGCGGCGACTTTCCTGGACTTTTTTTAATGGCCACCCTACATCTGTGCAATCAATACTGTTACAAATAGCTTTTGCCGAAAAATCTGTTCTTATAATTCGGTCACTTACAATTATAATAATTAATGTAAATGTAGTCCCTTGCAAATTTAATTGAACATTAATCGAGCCCGTTTGGCTTTCAATCTTGTTTATTAACGACAATTTTTTCATTGTCACCTTCGATCACTATACATTACTAGTAGGCAAACTAACACAATGCAATTAATTTTTTTTTTAAACACAATGTATCATAAAAAAAACTAGTTTTTCTTCAGTTTTGTGGCTATCGTGGTTGCTCCTAACTTTCTCAGCAACTTAACTATAGTTACTTTGCAGTATTAGAGTTAGTTTGTTGAATTTCACATTAACTGGAGTTCAACTGCAGTTTTTAATTTTTTTTTGCGGTTGTCGTCGATTCTGCAGTTTCATTCCATTTCTCCAGTTTTTCTGCGGTTCATTTCAGCAGGGACAGTACGTTGTCAGAAGCAATATGGTCCAACATGGCCCGGTAGTTTTGAGTGCAGTGAAACAGCAAATGATAAAACGTGTTAGGTGCTAGCTGTCCCATCAGATATCTACAGCGTCATCATTAGACATGCAGCCACTCACATCATGCACAAATTGCGAGACCACAATGAGTGCCCCCTTCCAACTAACAGAATCAATTAGTTAGTCTCATCAACCATACAAAGCCGTTCACAACAAGAGACTCTTCTATAATAGGAACCACCACGGCAGAAAGCTAGTAGTAAATGGAAATAGGGGAAACAATAACGCCAAAACCAGTGCCCAGTTAGCCTTTCAGACTAACTAAAACTTACTAGGCATGCAAGTAAGGATTACTCTTTCACCCTGGTTGCTAACAGATCGCCATGTACCGTAACATTCCTTTTGACCATTGAATGCACATATTAGTTAGCGAATCATATCAACTGGCCAGTTTTCCTGCACCAAGACAATGTTCCCATATGGTGTAGCAGTATATGTTACAATATTTTATTACAGCGCCCACAAATGTCTGCAGCCAATGCAGCTAATATAAATACGGAAGCAAACCTATTTACGTTGCCTTTTGGACTCATATTTCAGATTGCCTGAGCAGGGAACTTGCTCAGTCAGTCTTACATATAAGTCAAAAGGCAATGTAAATAGGTTTGTATACTTGTTTATTTAACCCGCCTTAATCCATTGGCTCTCTGTCCTGTTTAAGCAGCTAATGTATGTAGCCAAAGTATGTAGCCAATGTCTGCAGCCAATGTATGTACTAAAGAAGACTAAGATCAGCAACCACTAATGATGCCGTAGATATGTTACCCTTCTTCGCCAAATCCTATCTTTTATTCAGTTATCAAAGTTTATTTTGCTATTCTTCTGATAATTCGTGCATAGCAAACTCTCTCTGTTGGGATGCAACAGCATGTGACGGTACCCTTCCCTAAACAAAGAGGAAGTTACCCCACACACCCAAGGTACATCTAAGCAGATGTTTCATTATCACAGTGGGTTCCCATCCTTTTGTATAGTATTCCTCCCCATTCGGACTAGCTAAGAATGGTAGCCGAATACTGTTTAATTTGTTTACACTATAATGAGGCAGTGTTGCCAGAAGGATAAAAAATGTCTGTACAATTTTGTCAAAAATTCCTGTAGATTGCAGAAAAAGTCTGCAGATTTATAAAAATGAAATGGCGCCTTGATCCTCATCCAATTTAACCTCTTTTGCAATGCATAGTTAAAAGTAAAACGTTCACTATGATCGCGACTCTCCTGTAGTTGATCGCATCTCCGACTGGAGGCATTCCTCACCAGTCACAAGTAGAGCAACGCAGCATTACCATACCACTCTATCTTTTTTTTTCAAATTTGGCTAATCGTACTTGAAACTTGAAATGTACGTGACATGGGTAACCATTAGGTACGTTGAGAACGGATCTTTTCTGGCCTGCATGTTCAGTCAGTCGATACCTTCATAGTTACGATCCGTTGATCACTTCTTCCCCATAGACGAGCACACCTAGTACATGGGAGGGTCTATTGTGTTTCATTGATTTTAAGAGTACAAAATTGAAAATTAATTTACTGATAGTTAGGAACCTATCTCAGAAAGGGTTGAAATTAGGAATAAAAGCCTACTTTTACATAAACGAAGTTTTTGTTTAAAGCTCAGCATCAATTAAAGTGAGGAAGTGAAAAATCGTTCTGCAGTGGTTTGGTTTCATGTAGCGTTACATGTGGTGGTTCTACTTCGACCCAATCGCAGAATTCTTTTGTGGATATATTGGTTTAAAAACCGCTGATTACAGTTCGCTTTAATAAAGTAAAGGCGATTAATGCAATATTATTAACGGCAATATTATTGCAATTTAAACTTTCTTGACAATAGAAAAGGACAGTTAACGATGTATTAGCAAATTGGAAACGTACAGTTTAGAAAAATAAATATTTAGGGAGGTGGTACCAATGGGTTGCTGTCCCATAAAGAAACAAGCGGCTACAGCAACTGCCTATTGGCATCGGGTCTTCTATAAAGTTCCTCTACTTCCAATGGTGAGGCACATACCTCTATCACGCACCAACAGCCATCTCTATTATAGTAATCTAAAAGCAGTAACCATGACAACTGCTGGTTAAAAATGTGTTAGCTGTTAGCCTAATTTTAACCAGCAGTTAAAATTTCGTAAGTAGCAGCTAATGGAGATTTGGATTGTATAGTAACCATATTCATGTTTGCAACACGGTTCGCCTTCGGGCACACACTTACAGTGTTACAATGTAACACACAACGTAGCCTATATAGATCAGTGGTAGTAGGGAATTGACAAGACAGAGGATGTTGATGAAGCCAACAGCGACTCATAGCAACTTGACGTTGCCGTGGTAACATGTTTTAGGCCTTATTTTTATAAATGTAGTTTTAATTTCGTAAGTAACAGATAGGCCTAATGGAGAATTTGGTTCGATGGTTCGATGCAACAATGCGACGAGAATATTTTAAACTAAGTTAAAACCCATTTCCTTTTATGGGCCTGTTATCTTAGGATTTCAATTCGACGATCAATCGTTATTATTTAATTTAGTTACGTCGAAGAAGTCTTTTAGCTATAAGAAAGTAACGATGTTTTAATTTACCATGTTATTTAACTAACTTCTCACACTGAATCTAACATTGTAAACAGTGGCTGTCTCTATCTGTTACCGTTACGAAGTTGAAAATAGCAATGGGCGGACGGATGGACAAAGTCGTTGCAATAGTCTTCTCAGCCAGTAGGGCTGTACAGAAGACTAAAAAGGAGGAAAAGGTACAATTAATTATACGAAGTAGAGTAATTTTATACTTTTATTTTTACTTTTAATTGAGAGGTTCATCTTTTATCCAAATTAATAAAACAACTTTGAAGTGAACACTGCAAATTCGAATGGTTTGGTAGGTCTAGTATACTAAATTTTTGCTGTAATTGGCTTACTTTAAAATTAATGATGTTGGACTCCTTTATTATAATCCAGTTTTGCAATAATTATGATCGATATCTTGTACTTTTTCAAATTCGAGTGTTGTCATGTATTTTAATGAAAAAAGGCGTGCACAAATTACTCTGGCACATTTTCAACATTACCATTTCTACAGTGATACACTGGTAAACGTTTTGTGTAAAATAAAACTGATTCTAAATTCATCATTGCCACTAGATCCGCCAGAGAGTAAATTTAGGAAAAACAAGTTATCATTCCAAACAAACTAATTAATATATATGGAAATCTTGGAGGCCATATCAAAGGATGCAGGGAATAACGAAATATAATAAAGATGGGTTAGGGATCGATTGATTTAGCTTATTTTTCTCAAAAGTGGGTTGCCAAAATTTTTTATTTGACCAACAAAACTTATTTATGTTTTTTTTTGCGATTTGCATTGGAGTTCAAGGTGACATTACTCGAGCGTATCCAAGAGTTGAGGTCACAGTGTTGGGTAGACTCGTCGCATGCTAGTTAGTGTTTCGAGTGGACAATCAGGTCTCTTTTAGAAAAATTACTATCACCTCAGCCTGGCACACGTTAGAATCAGGGAGACCTCGTCCTAAGTGGCAACTTCTATAACATGAAAACAACTTGAGGCAGAGTTTTTCCAGACCGTGATGTTTACATGGGAGGTAAAACCCGAATTGTAATAACTCCGTCACTGCCTGGAACAAAAATAAATTCTAATGGGACTTAACTAAATTCAGACTCAAAAAATGGTCTTCAATTTTAGTAGTGGGTGTAAATGATAAACGTGAATGGTACCAAGGTGATCCAATTGAAGTATTTCTAGTACTGTGACCTCAATAAAGGGATTTCAAAAGAGAATCCTAATTGTTACTTGATATTCCTTCGGCTTTCCAGCAAACTAAAAGAAAAGAAAAATGTAACAATTGCGTTTTCTTTGTCAAATTAAAGATTGGGTTTAAACTCCAGTGTAGCTTTTAAAATTGGGGTTAATGGTGACGTCGGGTTCAATATTGTTAAGATGCTTACCTCTGAACATTGCCATATTGAGGTGGCCAGCTTCTTTACTTTCGGTTTGACATCAGGGGCAACAGGCCTTTAAACCGAAAGTACTTGAAGCCGTTTCCAGAGCGATGCCTAGCAGCAATCAAGCAGTCAAGGCCAAGCCACTTCACTGCTTCTGGCTGATGACTGTGTTGTGCGTTGCCGTTCCTTTACTTCTGTTAATTCGAAATTTAAGTCTTGTCAACCATTTCGTATTCCGGGCAGCAAATATTAGCCTTTTACAAGTTTAAATTCGTGTGATGTTTCCACGATTTTAACTTAACATTTGGAAGAAGAACGTTAAAATCCCCGGTAATTTTATTTATAAATCTCCCATATCCAAAAAATCTCGTGTGCTGTTTTTGAAGTTCAAGTAAAGAAGGATGCTAGAGATTGCTAGAGGTGTTCAATAGGACTACTTTCCAAAGCACTCGATATGAACCATGCCAAAAATACGAGTAGAATAATACTGGCTGGATGGAGTCCAGCCAAACAGTTAGGGATTGCATCTAGGAACAGTTCTTACTGTAATATAGAGTTAGAAAAGAAATTTCGTTGGATTAAATAAAAGGAATTCCGCATTGTCTAGTTTTAGAAGACTGTTTAAAGTTTTAAAAGTCCAAGATGACTGAGTCTAGGTTAGATTTTTCAGGCTTCCAGAATATACCAATACTGGATGCAAAAATAATTTTTGCAGGAATACTTGAATATAGGCTTTATTAAAGCATCAGGATATTTGGTCGTTATTAATGACGGGTAGACCCACGCCTCAAGATGCCAAGGATTTATTAATTAGGTAAGCCGCGGATAACCAAAAAATCTAAAGATCTTTAAATTACTTCCACAACATGCGATCAATTAAAAAAGCCACGCACATCCAATATTCTTCGTTACTTAACGTAAAGAAGAAAACTACACTACTTTCGTTAAGGTGGAGAAATGTTAGTTTATGAATATTTAAGAATAAAGGGAGCATATTTTATATTTTATTGCTATACCTGGCAAAGCTTTGGACGACAGAAACAAGCACGTTACATACTATTAGTCATACAATTTTATACTAGGCATACTTACATTCTGATAGGTGTACACGCAGTCAACATACTATTAGCTATACACTAACAACGAGTCCCTTGCTGCTCTTAAAAAAAGAGGAAAAATTAAAAAGGAATGATATTGAACATTTATTGCTTCTAAATTAGTAGAAACAAAGTGGATTGTCTGATGTGACTTACTATACATCATCAGCCTTAAATGGTAATCAATCAAATCATACAAGCGTCATCTACCAGTTTTCTAATCATTAAAGTTTTGGAGAGAACTTATGGACACAGCCGTCTTCCCCATACGGTCGCGACAAGTTCACATGCAGGCAGAGTTGTTTCGTCATCAATGGGCGGGGACTGTTACCACGTACGCTATCTATGGCTAGAACGACGAAGCTTTATTCCTAAGCCAGCATAAGCGATCAGGGTATGGTCTGTTCCACAGATTAGATCTCTAATTAGATCTCTCTAATCTGTGGTCTGTTCGTTAATAGTTTGCTAACAAAACGTGCTGAAAATATATTTAAAGTTGTTATTAGGAGGACTCGCATATTATTTTTCAAGTTGTTGTTCACAATTTACTTGCAAAATTGTTCCTCTGCCCGTTATTGTTGATAGGAAGGGACCGACTTGGTTTTTTTATGTTGTATTTGGATTCCTTTAGATTTGTATGGGGGTATGTGGCTGTGGGCCGAGGCTCCCGAATAAATTAATTCATTCATTCATTCATTCCGACTTGCTCTCTTGTTTGTTCAACGTTTTTTTTTTTAAACTGTTATTTTTGATATCGTCCAATTCTTTTGAAACTGACGACTGATGTTATTTAATAAATAAATAAATAAGTAAATAACTTCCATTTTGCTCGGTTCTGAAAACTTATTTACGCCACGGGAGTTTTCAGATGGCGCAGCAGTAAAACTGGGCCGAGAATGCTGGCGATGCACAATGTGATCGTGTTGGAAGAGCACTGCCGTTCGTTTGAGAACGAATACCGACGAAATTACAGCAAATAAAAAAAATCCAATAAGAAAGAAATTCAAGTAGAAACAATAGGCTAGAACTTCAGCTATTCTTTATCCCATGAAATATGCTTTATTAGTAGTAAAAAAGGAAAAATCTGACGGCAAATTAGAACAGCGTTACATGTTCGTTGTTCGGCTTTGTTGGCATGGCAACCATCCGCCGTATTTGTCGATGAGCAGAGCGCCCGCGTCCAACAGTCTTCAACGAAGCAATAAAGCATAAAGGCTAAATAACAAAGAACTTTTACATTTACGTAAGAAGCAGTTATTTTTTTCCCCTGTATTTCTCCTTCCCTAAAATCTCAGCCTCTTTCGATTTTTTCCGTCTGGTGATCGCTTAGGAATAAAGCTTCGTCGTTCTAGCCATAGATAGCGTACGTGGTAACAGTCCCCGCCCATTGATGACGAAACAACTCTGCCTGCATGTGAACTTGTCGCGACCTCTTCATACATAATAATTAAACGAACACACGAGATAAGGTCAGCTGTCCCAAGAAAAAATGGGTAGACACGAAGCTGCAGCAACAATATACAGGGTGATCCAACTGAAGTGTTACGAGCCGATATCCTGAGAATAACTAATGAGAGAATAATAATGATAGAAATGAAATAATGGGCATGATAGGGCACAAAAAAAGGAATGACCTTCAATTAATATTTTAAGGTCAACCTCGTGCTATCGTCCAAACGAGATACGATACGGCAAAAAAGTAAACTAGAAAGTTGGACGCAAGGACACAATACGACCAACCAAAAAAAAAAGATTCAAAATCGGATAATAAATAAAATAGTTACGATGATGTTTAAAAGCTAACACTGAACATGCTGGCTGCACTGCAGTGAAGCCAACTGCCAAGAAGGCTTCCACGCCCTACTCGTTTTAAATTCTAAACATAAGGTGGCAGCACATTAAGCACCTTACGACAGATGGAGGTTGCACAGTGTGACAGAGGTTTATGCAGATACCAACGTCAGATAGTTGTCTAGATTCTAAATTTCCAAAACTGTACTATTCCAAATAGCAGTCTCATTTACATACACCGTTGCACCCATTAAATGCTTCCTTGCAATGTTTTGTGAAATCATGTAAATCTAAGGTCAGAAAGGTTTTATCTCGCTATCTCTTTCATGACCACTTTGTTTACCTACAGGTGTTATTTAGTCATTTATTTCTCGAACGTGCGTACTCATTTGTCTCCTTTTTTGTTAATTTGTAGTCGGGTTTATTTGATTTAACTATATTCAAGAAGCGAATTCGTTTGTTGAGGGCCAAGTAGCGTTTTTCTAACGTCTTTG
>JAHWFP010054668.1:0-15842 GCA_023313725.1 Lithobius niger | reverse complement strand
GCGCAATTTAATGATCTTTCATTTAGTCCCATTTCCATTTTTGTAGGTGCCTTACTTCCAGAGGAATAACGGTTCGAACACGAACGCACACACGCAATTTCGTATTTAGCATTTAAATTTTGTCATGTGTTTGCGTAGCGTAATTTAATTTAACTGCTGGGATCTCTGTATTGAATTGTATACATATTCATAAACAACTTCAACTGCCTTTCCACCCGTTTACTGCACGTGCTTCATTCTTGACCGTTGCCCCAATCCATTGTTACTGCACGTTCAGAAAACTTCGACGTTTTCAGAATCTGTCAACAATCGTTGACGCCATGTATTGTTGTGTGATTGTTACTGATTGCTGCAAACGGTCATTTTTCGTTAATTTGGGACATTTAGGATCTAAACTTAAATTTAAGAATACGCCTACCAGAAATTCGGAGAAATTTCCTTTCTTTCAAACCCTTTCTCCAATTTTGGACGCCACTACTCGAGAGGAGTAGAAGGGCAAACATATAAATAAATAAATACACACACTGAACGATTTTAATGATGTTAGATTTTTATTCTTCCTACTAAAGACTTTTCATTTTTCAACCAAAAGGTAGTTGTTAAGTATGTTATGGTATGTACGTATGTATGTAAAACCTTGCGACAAAAATCACAGTTTTCCACGTTTAAACATTTACCAGTTACCCGCTTAACTATCATACGTTGAGTAACAATCCTATAAACGTTAATAAAGCAAATTCTGTACTGGTTAAATAAAACAAAATTAAATTCCATCAATTAGGGACGGAGTTACATACGTAGGTACGTCATGCATAGCCTTCATGAAAATCGAACGTTATTCGCAATAATAGGCTAAATAATATTACTAGGAAAATTCAATACCTTTAGTAGGAAAAATAAAAATATCGTTATTAAGAAAAAAGGTTAGAGCACTGTTTGCTTGTAGGTGATGGTTTGGAATTAAGTATTTCCCGACGTAATAAGCGGAATTCACTTTTCTATATGTCAAATGGAAGATAAAGAAGTAAACTTTAATTTCGCTCTGATATAATTTTTACCAAAAACCAATAGTACTGCAGTAATTCGTGAGTGAACGTAAAATTTTATGTTAAAAATCAATTTTTTCACGTTTACTCCCATTTCCCAGCTAAACTATCATACTTAGGTGAACAATGCATATTAACGTTATTAAAGTAGATTTCATAACGGTTAATTAAATAAAAATTAATAAATTCCATCATCAATTAGGGATGGAGTTACATTATTTTGAAGGGGGGGGGGGGCTCTAAAGGGAGGCATCCAGGGATATAGAACCACGAAAAAGTGGCGGAGTTTGTAATTTTCTACTAGGGTATATTTGATTTATATTTTAAAATTAAAAAAAATCGTGGTATGCGTTAGTGATAAGATAAACCGAAAATCTCAGCACGGTTTTGGTAGTCGGCCCACGGCCTATACGGCATTAACATGAGAATCGGTGACAGTTTTATTTAATAAGACAAAACAGTTTTACTTGTTTTATCTCCAATATTAGTTAGGCCTCTCACATGTCGGCCTTAGGCCTATGAGTTTGTACACCAAGGAACTTTGACTCCAGGGAACCGTCACTTACATGATAATTCAATAAATGCAACCTTTGGACCGTATTCGATGGTGAGTTAGTCAGTTCGGTTTTGGGAATAGGCTTGGGCAATCAATTTAAAAAATGAAATTTAAAGCTTAGCAGATGGTCAATAAGCGACGAATTACAATCGTTTAGAAATATTTGAGGTGATAGAATCGTAAGCCACGTGCAGCGAAGTCAACAAGATTTCCAAGTTTGCAACAAAGCAGATTTACTACAATTTAAAGTTTTACGTAAGCTATTACGGTGCGTATAGCCATTCATTGGAACCATATTCCATCGGACGAACCATAACAACGAGTCAACGGTAGTGTAAAACATTCATAACAACAGCGTAACAAACCTAACAAAACCAATAAACGTATAGGTATACGCTACGCCCTGAACCCAAGGCAAGTTTAAATTTCTATTGGAAACAATATTTGCATTGGCTTTATCAAAGTTCGCCCCTTGGCCTGTACGAGTAAGACAGGTTTAAAGTTCGCCCAGCTATTTCTGGAAACGTCTCCAAGACTCCGGAGTTCTTCCACATGTGCTCAGGAAGGTACTGTTTGTGTTGCAACATCTCATCAGCGACTTTCAAAGGCAATGTTTTAGCTCCATGGCGTGATTCATGAGCGATCCACTGGCACAAGAGATGATGACGCAGTGTATTCAGAAGTCCATTGCGGTAAACCCATCTTTTGGACTGCTCGTATTTATGACCCTTACCTTTCACAATAAGAGCAGTCAACAGCAAAGTACGGAAGTCCTCCTCCTATCAAGAAGTTAACGGGAATTAACGGTTGATCTTCTGAGGTTTCCAAATAGACATATAAGATTACCCTTGAATTTACCATGGCTTCCGTGTCAGCCAGCAAGGTATCTTCAAAGGACAACAATGCTCGTCCAAGCACCATTCGAAGGTATTCCTTGACTTCCTGACCATCTTCTCCCAAAAGCCTCCCCACCAGGCCTTCTCGACAATCGTAATTTTAATATGAATGTTAATTGTATGCCACAGTTCGTTCAGATCATGGTTAAGTTGCTTGAAGTTAGACCATTACCAAAATAAATGGATTCACTACCACTGCTCCGGGCAAACACAGAAGAAGATCATCAGTTGATAAGCTTGCGACTAACTCTAGGTGGAAAATGCCGGTCACCACGCGTGTAAATAAACAAACGTAAGCTTCCCTCCTTTCACATACAATGGTCCAGCAAAGCCAACCCAAGTTGGAATCGCTCACTTGGAAGAGGAACCATGACTTGGTGACCAGCAACAGGCTTGCCCACTGGCATATCAGACAATGTCCAATGACTCATTTAACAGCTTGTTGAGCATTAAGAATCGAGAAAGTGTCCCTTACTTGACTATGCAGGAAGCATTGATGTTCTTCTTCTATTAACAAATCTATGAAGCAAGATGTCAGCAACAGAGGCTGGATTTCATTTCTGTTCAAAGTTGCTAACGAAGCCCATGCTCACCTAAGAAGAAATGGACTTGGGTAAGGCATTTATAAGGCAAATGGTCATTTTTCAAAACTTCCGTATTGTCACCAAAGACCTCTTGTTGAATTTGGCGAGCCCAATATTCCAAAGAACCATGGAGTTCTTGGGCAAAAAGGCTTCTTGTTGTGGTGGCTTCTTCCAACAATAAATACATAATAAAACGGATAACCAAGTCCACAATTTGTTAGCTCTCCAAAGCTTACTGTAGTATTTTAAGTCTAGTAAACTGAGAAAGATCTTTACACTTGCTGCCGCTGAGACACTTTTCTTGTCAGATCGCTTTCTTTCTTTTTCCACGTCATCAGCATTACTGTCATTCAATTCAAACGTTGGCATATATTCTTGAATTTTCATTTAACCAGACAGAGCCAATGTGGAAGGTACCTCCTGACCGGTAATTAGTTGCCACATGGGAGACACTATGCATAAAATTTTTGGCAATTTACTTGTTGTCTTGATCACTAATTTAAAACACACAAACACACTCAACACAGTCCAACTATGTGGACGCACACTAGACGATCCACCATCTTGGAATGATGTCAGACTGGGCCATTCCAAGAACATAATCTTTTCCTTTATAACTCGGGTGAACAATCCTCGACTCCAGTAGTCAGCCAGATTGTCGCTTCCTGGGCAATGTTGCCACTGGTTCACATTAAAGTTGGAACGGATTTCCTGTACCCTTGTTGCAGCAAATGTTTTCCTCTGTGAAGGGTCCCCTTGAATCAACTTATTGTGACCAAAGATAAAACTGATGATGACTCATAGATAAGGCTGTTACAACATAAAGTGCAAGACTGGATCCTTGAAGGGCTGCTAACAATTCCAAGCATGGAAGTGCCATCGTCTTCAATGGTGTAACTCGAATTTTTCTAAGTAACAACTGTGGCATATCTCAAGCGAGCTCTGTTCCTTCTTTCCCACATATTGCATAACTATAAACCTTCTTGCTGGCATCACAAAAGACATGAATTTGCATTTAACTTGTCATCTGTGTCATGCAGTTTCATGGAATGCTCAAGTCCGGTAAGGAATCCTAGTCATTGATCCATTTTGTCCACTCCATTTCATGTAGATCAATCAAAGGACCTTCCAAACTTTCTCTTCTGCCAAAAGACTCTTCAGCCTGAAACAACAAGCGAAAAATCACTGCAAATGTATTCACAAATCCCAGCGGATCAAAAATATGCGAATTAGTGTGTAAGCCTCTTTGTCAACTGGTATCAATAAACGAAATGGTAGTGAGTATTGATAAAAATACATGTCAATGTCTGGCTACCAACTCATTCCCAAAACTCTCAATTTTGGTATGTTTAAGGTTGACGGAACTTCAAAAAACGGATGTGTGTATTCGTTTTGTTCCTGCCAGTAGTCTTGAAGTTCAGGAGCATTGCTTTGTCACTTCTTTAAAAGTATTTTTGTATAATCTATTTTTTTTAAAGTAACGGTGTAAACCCTTTATGTACTTAACATATTTCCTTACAGTCATCAACATGCAGGTCCTCATCTAGCTTGCTACTTATTTCCGAAAGCTGATTCTTGTATTTGACACCAATCAAGACGCTTGTCATTCATACGATGACAATTGACGGATTGCCTCTACCATTTCAGTCAGGTTTCACCCAAAAGAATCGGGCAGCATACCCATCATGTTTGGCTAATCTGATTTACAGAAAATCCTTATCTACATCCATTATCATTACTAACAGTTCTATACGAAAACGCTGAAGCAAAGCAAGAATGTCAGGGTTAATTCAGGTCCACACTAAGGCATTACCAAAGATACTTGACCAATCCCATGAGCAGATGCGTCATATACTACTGTTAATTTGGTCGATGCTATCTCTTCTTTGACAACATTTTGGTGTGGAAGGTAACAGGTAGTATTAGCTTTAGCTTTACATCTACAACTTCAGCACGTCCAACATCACAGCTCAGCATAGCTTTAGCATAGCTCATTTGCAGTGTTTCATCACGTTTTAAGCATTTTATTAGCTATTGAAACCTTTCAAATGCTATTGCTTTATTATCGTTTGCATCTCAGTGAGATGGTTTCTATTGCATCAGTATTTCATAGTGTCCGGCTGCATATCAACATGCTGTTGGATATAAATCTCCACAAGCATCTTGATTTCCTTGAGGAGTAGGTCCCTTGATAACTTCAGGAGTAATTCCGATCAGGACTAAATCCCAAAACTACTGAAGCTTAGCAGATAACGCCGATTTAGTAATGAGCCCTGTAAACATGCACATTCGCAAATCATCCATCTGTCCATTCGATGTTTTCCCAGCTGTTTGATCGTGAGCGTCTTTATCGTTGATTAGCCATCCAAAAAGGCAGTTCATTGGAACAAGGTGCTCATTTATCTTCTTGGACTGTCCCTACACCCCAGTAATAATCGGTGCTGATTAGGATATCTGGTGCTTCATCAGCATCTTCAGATCCGACATGGTCATCATCAGCCTGCAACATGCCTTCTATCATCAAACGACTTTTCTAAACATCTGCAACACTTGGTAAGGTGATTGAGCTGATTTCTGGAATGTATAGCAGCTGTAGCACCAACTGTGTTCTATCCCACACGCCCTTCCAGGCAAATTTCGGCTCGGTGATATCATCCAGCAGCGGGTCTTCCATCTCATAAGACATGCACACATAATAATTCAGGAGCAAAGCTATTTAGCCCGAGTTTGCTAACCACATATTTGCAGATGTAGATTCGCTGGTCCTCATTATGTAAAAGACAGGGTACCTTTTTCGACCTAATGGACACACCACCTGTACACATGATGTTTGGAGAAGGACTATCGAATCATCGGACGTGTTTCGATTAGCAGAAAGAGACCTACTGTACGTAAAAATTACATCGTAAGAAGATTCGTTCGTCACCCCTGTACTCGTTTCCTCGTTATCATAGAATGGCTTGTTACATTGTCCACCACAAATGTTGAATTTAACTATTCTTTTTACAGCTTGCCGCAATATGCTTGATCCCCAAACATAAGAAGCAACTTTTCATTCCTTCCTGGCCGAAAAAAAAGTAAAAACGACAATAACAACAGATAAACATAAATGTGAGAGGGTATCTACGACCACTTCTGCCTTCCAAACTATATTCACACTCGCCAACACATTGTCGTATTTCATTTACAGTCGATCAACAAACCCATCTCCAATCTGAGATGGCTGTTGAGCTTGACGTAAGACTGCTGTGAGTTTTGCTTTTACATTGTTGTAAACTGACAAGCGAATGGAGCTTTTGTTGGGAAGTGTAACACATTCGGCTTTTTCTTAGATGTCATACTCGGCTTTATACAGTATGTCTCAGAAGTCCTGAACCAGGTAGGCCTATATGGAATAGGCCTATACAGTGTACGCCTATACGATGTACGCCTATACCATATTAGGCCTAAGGCGTACAAATCAGCAAACTATGAACAAATTAAGCACCTAATGGGAGTAGCAAATGTCTTCCACAATAGGCGTTTACTTGCAGTATACCCAGGACTCGAACCCAGCTGAGGGTGAACAGCATACAGAGGCCTGCCTTCCCTCGCAGCATCCCATGCTCTTTACCACTGAGCCATGGCCCACCGGTGGACCGTCAGTCTACGTCTCCGCGCCGACAACTGCGGGAATGACCGGCGAGCAGGCAGTGCGCGCAGCCTCCCGCGCAAGCCCATCAGCGACGTCGTTCCCCGGGGTCCCACTATGACCACGAATCCACTGGAGGGAGACATCCCCCGATTACAGCGCAACCCAACTTTCCCACCCGATAGAGAATACCACCGGAGAAGCTTACAACTCGCCTGTGAGTCTGACATAATCATGAAAGATGGAAGCTGCAGATCCAAGGCTACATCCAGCACTGCCGAGATCGCGAGCAGTTCGCACAAGGTGCTGGATGTCGCATTCTGCACACTGCGTTGGCACTCGACCTTTAATGACGGGACAATGACGCCAATACCTCCAACCCCCGTTGTCAAGTAGAATGACGCGTCACAGAAGATTTCGTAGTCCGACCTCCCATCTCGAAAGAGGGCCTGAAGATCTTGGCACCACGTCCAGGGGCTCAACGGTTTAGCACACACAACCATGTGCACGGACTGTGACACCTGCCGCATGAGAGTGACTCCACGTCCCGCCTCTCCAAGCACGCTGCATGCACGGTCACTCAATGCATCATAATCCTGTAACATTCTGGCAACAGGGTCATCCCTACCTCTGCCTAAATTGCGAAGGCAAAGTGCAACGAGTAGCTCTTGCGCACGAAACTCAACTGGAGGCTCGTTACATTCAACGCCCAGGGCACACACCGGTGTGGTGGCAATACACCTTGACACCGCACTCAGGGCTGCATTTACTGCAACTTGCAATGAATTCTCATTACGTCGCACACCACATAGAAACGGCAGGGAATAGACGAGAACCGAGCGAACAAAAGTGCGGTATGTCGCAAGAAACGCCCTTCTCCTGACTCCTCTGTACGCAAGCTGTCGCAATATTGACGTCCTTGCCAAGATTTTCTGCCGCACTCTGGCCACATGCAGATCCCATCGAGGTTCAAGCAGCCCGACAACAATGCAAACTTTTTCATTGTTATTGTTGTTGCTAAATTAGTTTAGCATTAGCTTTGAGCGAACCGTTCTGTAGACCATTTACAGTGGTAGTCTTGAAACCCACTTAGCTTAAAGTACATACTTAAGTGCCAATTCAGTAGTCTGAGAATCCCCTCAGAACTGGCAAGCCCTTAAGGTTGAGTATCTTCCAAGTGTGCTGTGGAATACCCTTAAGTACCAAGTTGGTAGTGCAGTGAAGCTCTGAGGGAAGATCCAGGATGAGCAAGAGCTCTGAGATCGTCGAGGCCGAATTGTTTCCCATATAGAAACACTATCCTGAATAACATTTCAGACTTTGTTACAGGAAGCTGAAACAATTTTCCTCATTGGCATAGCACTATTACTGGAAAGATACATCCTGCGTAGAAATTCGATTCCAACAATGCAGCAATTACTAATTGCAGCAAGTTACTTAGCTGCAGGAAGCATCCAAGCAAATTAGGTGACTGTGGGGTTATCCCAGAAAACCGCTTCGCGTTGTGTAGCAAGGGTCGCCAGGATCATTGCTGCTTTATGGGAATGGCCACAAACTCACAGCATTGCAATAGAGATTCTGTAGCAAGTAAGAGAACTGAATACAGATGCAAACTTATCTACGTTGCCTTTTGGACTTATATGTCAGACTGCCTGAGCGGGGAATCGAACCCAGAACCTTTGAAACCAAAGGGCAAGGTCCTACCGCTGAGCCAGACCGACACGGCCTTGTCAGTCCCGTCAAAGGTCCTGGGTTCGATTCCCCGCTCAGGCAGTCTGACATATAAGTCCAAAAGGCAACGTAAATAGGTTTGCATCTGTATTTAGTTATTTCTTGTGAGCCTTTGGCTTTCCCACCTTTAAGTAAGAGAACTCATATACAGAGCAGGATTTCCAGATGTCGCAAGTGTCGGACACTTTCACACACTTTGGTATCCATGCAGCCGGTGCAATGAACAAACAAGTATTTCGTAACAGGAAGGTGACGTTGCCTGGGAATGTACAACGAATATGTACTGAAGACCTCTTTTCACATGTTGAAGCCCATGATAGTTGTATTTTCATACAGTAACGTCTGTGTGCAGAATTTTAACGTCTGTGGTCGTCGTGGCTGAGCGGTGAGAGAGCTCAGTCTGGTTGCTGGAGGTTTGCTGATCTGGTCGAACCCCTGGAAAGGGGACCTTGGGTAAGTCCCCGCCAGGACTGCCGGCCAGGGTAGCGTGAAGGCTACCATGCTCCTTCATGGCTATGGGAACTATTCTGGCAAATTCTGGACAACCCTACAATGATCGGAGTTTTCCCGGATCGAATCCCCGGGTTTGTACCTTCCTTTACCAGACATTTCTTCTTCTCTAAAAGTCTGGTAATGTTCAAAATTAAGCCGATTTAGGCACACAAGCATTAAATTGCTTCGGCTGACTAAAGGCTCAAAAGAAATTAATTGTTAAAAACAAAAAATAAAAATAAAATTACAAGGGCTACTGGACAACAGTGGCTGTCCAATAAGCGTGGTTGCCTGAATCCTGTGCCTTCTTTGGGAGCGCTAAAAACCCTGAGTAGAAGTCTCAGCAGTGCAGATACAGAGGGATGGCCCTCCTTTTTATCTCACGTTTATTATGTGGACAATTTTTGCATCTGCTTCATTGTCATAGAGATTATTTAGTGGCAGGATCTCGTTACTGCACAGACCAACCACCTTTTATGTGATGTGGTCACGTTCGTTTCCTCATCTGCCACCACCTGTTTTTAGAACTTTCGTCTACATTTTCCCATGATAGTAAGCGCCATTGCAACAATGTTCTCCCAATATTTCTTTAGCTGTCCTTCGTCAGTTTGGTGCAGCATTGGTGCACCGAGGGCAGCATTAAACTCATCAACAATAGTAATCCTTTTTCTTAGTTGTGGCTGTGTCTGTCGCTAATAAGTCCCATGCATGTGCAACCAGTTCGGCAATGAGGTTGCGCTCTTGGTGTGTAAATTGGTAGCGTACGTACGTTCTATTCATTAATTTGGCTATACAGAGCTTGGAAATGTGGTCACAATGACCACTTGCAGTATAGGGTTTGTGCGTCAATGACGACGGAATTGATACTTGTATAAGTGATTAGTTGACACTTAGATCTGGCGTTCTAGACTAGTCCACGTAACTTGAGTAAACACTTCATTTGCGAGCAAAGTATATGCTTAAGTGCATACTTTCTCAAGTGCCACTTGCTGTAAGTTTAAGGGGATGTTCTAGACTACCACTGTTAGGCTCGTTCATAAATCAAATCAAAACATTACGTCACAGAAGGCTGAAGGAATTCTCCATTGTTGACACCAAAGAATGCATTGTTGAATGACATTGTTTAAAATCCCAGTATAACGAAAACGATAATTTGTTTTATGCCCAAAGGTGTACATTTAAAGTAACATTAATTCCAGTTTTTATTCGGTATTACTGCATGCCATAAAAAAGTACACGGATTACAAACAAAAACGTGAAGTGTTTCGTAAAAAAAGGGTTACGCGGTTGAAGTTTCACTTTACTTGTTAAAATGTACATGGATAAAGACTGATGATTTTTAATTTAAGTAATCAAATGTACAATTCAGATTATTCCATCTCTTTAAGTGCTGTTGTGCTTTAAGAATATTTTCATTCGTACAGCACAACAGCACTTAAAACAGATGCAATTTTCTCAAGTCTACATTTCATTATTTAAATTAAAAATAATCAATTTTTATCCGTGTACATTTTAACAAGTAAAGTGAAACTTCAATCATATTACCGTTCTTTTTGTGGGGGGGGGGGGGCGCCCCACATGACATAGAATGACATAGATGACATAGAAAATTGGTACAACATTCTACCACCAAAACTGAACATTAGAGCTCACACTTTTTATTGCAACCAAACAACGCCGAAAGAAAAAATAAATAAATGAACGTATGGATGGCTATCCTTTTTCTATTAAGAATATTAATGAAATCACGTTCCTTTTAGAACTCTGAATGCCATTCGGAAACCTAGCCGCCATTTTGTACCACCTTTTCTTATCAGAAGCCAACGCCATCATGCGAAGGGCTTCGAATTCCGTGCCTGAATCACGACACGAACATCCCCAATACTTTTTTGGCATGGTTACACGGTATAGACAGTTTCATTGGTAATATACTGTACGTTAAAATCTTGAAAATTAGCCACAACTAAGCAAAATCTAGTAAGTTCTGCGAATTACACCCTTATAAAGCTGTGGAATTTAAGAGGCAAATGCATTTTTCTTTCTTTAACCCTCGCTGTAATAACCCCTCCCTTTCCACCTCAGAAGGTATCTTTATCCCCCACCCACTTCCATTTACAGATTCTGTTGTGCAAACATCCAAGAGTGACATAAGTGTTTATTTTCTTTTGTGCGTTGTCAGCTATCCAAATGAGTATGTGTTTTTTTTGTTCGATGTTCCTGTAAACACTAGCACGGGCTTCTGTTGGTGGTGGGTGGTATGGGTTTTCAAAATGGTGGGGGTTTTGTCAGTTTGGCTTGCTTGCCAAACTCTATTTACGCAGTACTAGTCACGTTGATGTCAGTTGAAAAAATGACATCAGCATGATTGGGTAGAATACGCTTCTAAACGTAATATCTGGGGCCTGTTTCTGTTTCGAGAATTTTATGCGAGTGTAAGCTACGGGTTTGGTTAGTAGCGGCGGGGTATGGTAGTTGCTTCCAAGTTGGGCAACACGGCATAAAATTTTAGGGTTTCTGAAAATGACGAACCAATACGGGTCGGTAGATGAAGGCCATTTTTCATCAGTCTGAAGACAGCTTTCCGGATTTAACCGCTGCACACCGGTCTTCCGTACACTTCCGGTCTTCTGCAACTGGTCTTCTGTACACTTCCGGTTTCCCACTACTGGTCTAATGTACACTTCTGCCTCTGGTGAGGTGAACACCTCTATCATGTACTGCAACAGTGATCTCTATTATATAATCTAGAGGTAGTAACCATCACAACTGCGGATTAAAATTTGTTAGCTCTTAGGCCAAGTTATCGATTTTAGGCCTAATTTTCAGCTCTTAGGTCTAATTTTTACCAGCCGTTTTAATTTCGTAAGTAGCAGCCAACGGGGAATTGCGTTCGAGAGTAGGCCTCTTCATTCATGCAGCCCGGCGTCGAGACTTCACATCGCTGTGTCAACGAGGAATATTTAAACTATTAGACACAGGCATGTTACATGCGACATGGTCGAATATTAAATGCGATGATCAAGTGTTATTATTTAATTGAGTTAGGTCGAAAAAGCCTAGTAACGATTAGGAAGCGACATTGTTTTAATTTACTGTGTTTTTTTTTTTAAAAGTTCACTTTACTACTATTGAAGAAGGACGGATGGGCAAAGTCGTTGTGCAGTCTTTGCAGCTTTCCCACTACCACGGCCAGTAAATTATCCGACTCTACCTATAACAATATTAGGGGTTAGACAAAATGGCCGCCACGAACGGTCTATTCCATTTCTTCGAGGTCTGTTCGGGAATTGGAGAAACTGATCGCATCGGTGAATTTTTGTACGGTGAGTCCCGCCATCTATTGCCAAACAGCAGCAACTAACAAAAAAAGTTTAGTAATTCACTAACTTAATCTCAGTAATCACCCGGGGAAGAGCTTACACGTACAAACAAATTAAATTTCTGTATTTTTGTCACAAAGCTAATAAATTTTTCAACTACACATAGCTCTTCAGTAAATAGCGACATGTTCGTTTATCCAGAAAGTGTTTCAACAAAGGCAGCATTTTTGTACGGATGGTGTCGCCATCGGTTGATGAAAAGTGGCACCAAGACAAGTCCAACCTAGTCTAGTATGCTATTTTTCATCCATGATCCGGGCGGTACTGTAGTAGATCCCTGGCTGTACAGAAAAGTAAAATGAAATTTTTGCGTGATGTATCTAGTGAATTCCGTAAAGTCACGAACAATATTATTCTGCTACAGGCACATAAGTGATTTTTTAAGCATAATTGCTTCAACGAGCACGAGATGCTATAAGACTTTAATTTACACCCGAAGAAAACAGTGCAGCAAGCGAATGAAGCCAACACCGAACTTTACGAGCGCTTCTGTATAGCTCTGCCACCACGTGCCAGATTTGCTCTAGAAACAATAAAATATGTGCCAGCGTTTCAAAACGTGTGAATTGACAGTAAATAGTGTCTTTTTTGTTACTGTTAATCAGTAACAAAGATATATATCACAGGCATTGAGCAAATCCAGCAGTAAATTATTTTAGCCAAAGTAATTTTCTAACATTTGTTTACAACTTGACTTTTTGATTTTTTTTCAAATCACTGGTCATTACGCCTCTAGGTACTAAGGACAGCTTATAATGTGTGTGTGTGTGTGTGTGCGTGTATATCTACTCCTCTGGAACCAAGTCACCTACAAAGATGGGCGTAGGACCAAATGAAAGATAATTAAATTGCGCAACCGTTAGGCCTGTTTTTATCGTTGTTACTTGATTTTATGATTCTCAAATACGCGAAAACCGCAGCAAAAATAACGTCAAGTTTTTTTTACCCTCATGACGTTTGCTCATGACGTCATAGTTTTTTCATGAACAGTTTATTATGCCTGAAGCAACTTTGACCATCCAAAGCAAACTTTTCCTGATAAAACTATGAGGTCATGTTTTGCATAAGTACGAAGTAACAGAAACACGACGTATAATATATGGATCTTAAAATCAGCAGGAATTCAAAATTCAGTTTGTTTTCGGGCCAGCCATTGTTGACACATGTTATGAACTTTGAGATTGTAGCTCAATGCGCGACTGTAGAAATAAAGTTGCTTGCCAAACAAAAAAAAAATATAAAGGACGACATATTTTTCACAACACTAGGCCTACAAAACTTAAAATTGGGTTTGCTCCATGTGACTGATGCACGGAAATTGCCATACCTGTAGGGTTTACAAGGTTGTCAAACATTCCTTTTTTGAAACGTGGAAGTGCGTGGATTGAGAGAGCAAAGTGAGTAATTTCCACGTAAATAAAACCTTTTCAGTGTGTTTCTCGCTTCTGTTTACTCTCACCTTCCTAAGATCTTACTTCTGGAGGAGTAGACGAACAAACGTGCAAACAAACAAAACATATGCTTTGAATGATGTATACCACACGCCTTGGTTGTTTGCTGTGACGTGCATATCACATGACTGGGCTAGTCCAATCAGACGGCCAAACAGCCGTTGTTTTCTTTCGTCATTGGCTAACTCATGGTGACGTCACGGCAAACAGCCATTGCGCATTGTATAGATGAAATGCAGGCGTGCTGAGGAATGTGATGGACGAACTGTGAGCAATTATTGCAATTAGTTCGCGTAGAAATAATCACTACATCGATTTTGTGATGCTCTCGGAATCAACGAAACTACATGAACCATGGATCGACACCAATAGAGTAAGCGAAGCGAAGGATATGGCTAGTTTAGAATTAAAATGACCGTTTAAAAAATAATTTCTCTGTATCATATACACAACTACAACATTGTAGTTCATGTGGTACTAATACGACACTGAATAAAACAATTATTATTGTTATAATTATAATTAAAAAATACTTTAAAATTGTAGTGAAAGCAAATAAAATTAATCTTGTAACTCGTATACCCCATACTCTAATAATTTCTTAAAGACGTATTGCGAAGGAACCGAGAACGCCTCCTCACTCAGCAATTTCCAAGCTGGAATTACCATAATGCAGAAGAAATACTTAATCCCTGCAGTTTAATTGGAATTTTGGCATTACTAACTTTAACGTGCACCCCTGGTATACGTAGTAGTGCAAACCACAAAAAAATGGGATAGCGAATGGTAATATACCATGTAAAATTCTGAGAGTTACGATTAGGTCGGCTTGTATTGAGAAAATCAAGTTTAAGGAGTTTTAAGTCGTTGATTGTATTGTAAGTTTCGCAGACCTGGCAAAGGTCTTCGTGAACTGCATCTCAACTGATTTAAACCTATATCAACGTCCTTCAGTAGGTACGGGGACCAGACATGGCTAAATAGAATCAACGCGAATCTTGATAGAAAAAAAAATTCCAACATCAACAAGAACAACAAGATTGACTTGTATTCAACATGTAAAATTCACGTGAAGAACACGAAGCACTGAGTTACAGGAGGGCGAAGTTAGGGAGGTGGGGTACACTCCGAAAACACTGTGCACCGAAACCCCTGTGTCACTGGAGTGGGATCCGAAGCTCGACCGAGGGATTGAGGCTCTGACCCGAGCCCAGTGTGAACGGGCTCAGAACAGCTGCACAGTGGGCCCGGGCTTTCAAGTCCTGTTCAGAGTCGAGACTATACACCCCCGAACCCCCACCCGGTTGTTCAGAGTGATCACGGTCCTTGGAGATTACAGTAAGAGGCCTATTTTAGTATTTTCCAGTCTAGACATGTATAAAATTCATAGCTTTTCCTAATCTTAAACTTGAGAAATACAGCCTTTTTGCTGTTAGGATGGAGGCCCATTTTAGTATTATGCAGCCCAGATTTGTATAAAATTTATAGCTTTTCCTCATATTAAACTTGAGAAGTGCAGCCTTTTTGCTGTTAGGATGGAGGCCCAATTTAGTGTTATGCAGCCTCGATTTGTATAAAATTTATAGCTTTTCCTCATATTAAACTTGAGAAGTGCAGCCTTTTTGCTGTTAGGATGGAGGCCCAATTTAGTGTTATGCAGCCCCGATTTGTATAAAATTTATAGCTTTTCCTAATCTTAAACTTGAGAAATGCAGCTTTTTTGCTGTTAGGATGGAGGCCCATTTTAGTATTATGCAGCCCAGATTTGTATAAAATGTATAGCTTTTTCTCATATTAATCGTGCGAAATGCAGTTATTTTGGTTACATTAAAAAAAAAAATTTAACCAATAGTCTGCATTTCTCAAGATTAGTATGAGGAGAACCTATGAATGCTAAAATGAGCCTATGAATGCTGAAATGAGCCTATGAATGCTAAAAAATCCTAACACTTTAATCCCCAAGGACCTTGATCACACTGAAACACGGGTGGGAGTCGGGGTCTCTATTATCGTGTTTGAATAGGAATTTTGAAAGCACTGGCCCACTGTAAAGCCAGAAGCCATTGTAGCCCTTT
>JAHWFP010054651.1:0-18174 GCA_023313725.1 Lithobius niger | reverse complement strand
CATTGGAGCCTAATCTATAGGTATAACGATTTTCGCTGTTGCCAACTTGTACTGATTGTGTATGCAACTCGAAGTTTGTGGCCGTAAATTATGTAGGAAGGGTGCAAGTAACCTCCAGGTTAACACCCCCCTTGGCATAGCAGTAAAAATCACTTACATGCATGTCGTTAAGTGGAGACGTTCCCATGTACATGAACACTCCAAACAGCACTGGCATTGGAATATACTGCAAATAAAAGAAATCAATCTTTTCAAGTATATTATCATCAAGTACAAATAAAAACTGTATGATTTGTTTAACTCACCGTGAGCATTTTAACCATTCCGACACTAGCTCCAATAAGAGTGAAGATCATGATTTGGGTAACTCGCTGTTCTCTGTGTAAATATGAAAAAGAATTACGTTATAATTTGAAGTTATAAGAGCATATTAAAACTATCAGGATCTATATAGTTAAATTGGTAAGATGTACGTGTGTGCATGTTTTGAGATGTGACCTTGCGTGAGATACGTGACTTGTTAGTTAGCAGGGAGTTGTGTGAACAAGCTCGCCCTCTTCCATTGCTTTCGATTTAATCTGCTATGTTTGGATTGGTTGTCATAATATGTCCGTGTCTCTTTATTTCTCTTAGTCATTTTATGTTGAGGTTACACGACCAAAATGTAAAGTCAAAGTCAACTCAGTGAACTTAATTATTCAAGGGCAAATTTGCAATCATCAGTATGAACAGTGTGAATAGCGTGAACAGTTTCTTGGCCTAAAGAACTTCCGTACTGAAGATCATAAGTTCAGCATTGAAAATTAGTTGCAAGTACAGTTAGAAACTATTAATTCACCTGATTCCTAAGAATTGTGGTTTTTCTCCTGGTGCTGCTACTTCTGACTCCATCTTGAGAGCATTGGCATGGGTGATAGCGACTACAGTCCCGGCGACTAGCCACGGAACTCCCACAAAGGAATTGATGAGGATTAGAATTCCTAGGACTAGAAGGTCCAAGTGGTATCCCGGACCTTTCTGTAAAGATCATATCAGTAAGTTAGATGAACAACAAAGGAAAACGTTGCATTTGCTCTTCAAGTTCTGTAAGCACTCTTTGCAGCAAATAACCTAGTGCCGAACAATGGTTCTTTATACAGAAGGGATAATTTACAGTGAAATTCAAGTGATATAATGTCAAAATTAAGCTATTTATGTACAGGGTGCCCCATAAATATACTGACAAAAGTTGGGTGGTATAGAGGGACGGAAACAAGCAACTATCCCCTAAATGTGTCCCCCACCTCCAAATGTGGCGTTCATGTCTGAAATCATGGATATGAGTTTACACCATTGCAAAGCACGTACAATGCTGTGAACGTGTACCAAGTTACGTTCTGATATCTTTAGACGTCTTTGATTTTCCCAAAAAAAACCGGAATTTTACTTGCTAAAATTTGTTTTTTTACAATCCTAAAATACTCACCTTTAGTTAATGGCTCAACCACTTGTGCATTGATTTAGTGAAGTCTGTGTTCGTTACTCACCAATGACCTCTTCGCACGTTTCTCATCCCACGACTACTGCTTTAACTTGGAGGACGAACGCCGATTGTCTTTACCTTCGACCTGGAAATAGGGCGCTGGAATGGAAATGACCGGTTTGGTTCCTGTCTTCTGCCATGATAGTCACTCCCTCCACGACAAGACGGCGGGCGATGAAGCTACCATCATGGATTTCAAGGAACAAACGCTCGCAATCTTCCAAATGACGGTTTATAATTAATGGAATCGACGATCTCAACGAATTTATTTGTAATGCCATGCTTAACTGAAAATGTGTGGACATCTGCATAAATTGTATATGGGAGTTGCAAACAGATTGTGATCGAATGGAATTTGACGGGTTGGATCACTTCAGTTAGCCTAACAAGAAAATCTTTATTAATCCTCCAGTAAGACTACGCTTAGATGAAGGACCACACAGACTGCCATTTGCCCCATTTTATGTCAAATGAACTGTGGCGTGATAGTGAAGAACGTTCCGAACCAGATAGTTTGCGCTCTTGATTGCATTTGCGTTTTTTTTATTGAAGTTATGCCCAAACTTCAGGTTCTTACAAACTTCCGCCAATGGAATGTTCAAGACACATTTTACGCTGTTTCATCAAAAATTCACAATTACGGTTCTTACAACAGGCAGCATGCCGATAAATGGGGGTTTTCATGAGGGAGCATTCGACAACTTCCTCTAACACAAAATTAACTGGTGTTTCGGACGTTTTAAAATCAATTGCAATTCGAAAACTGCGGAGCACTAACGAACGTCGAATTCACCGTGTCAACGCCAAGTGATTAAGCCATTAACTAAAGAGAATCATTTTTAAGATAGTTAGAAACGGTTTTCGTTAGCAAACCTTAACAATAGTTGCTTGTTTCCGTGCCCTCTATAACCACCCAACATTTGTCAATATAATTATGAGACACCCCGTACATATACATTTACACATTAATTTTATTTGTATTGTGAGGGACAATATTAGCTCCGAGTTCTGATTGTAGAGTTGGAAGGTGCTGATGACTGACCTAGATCCTAATAGGTGTAGGATCCTGTGCAAGATCAGAAGGGTTCTGACAGGATCTTGCAAGATCCTAGCAGGGAACTTGCAGGCCCCAGCAATTTTTAGGATCCTACAGGATCCTGCAGGGTCTATGTAGGTCCTGGTCCAGCAAGATTTTACACGATCCTAAATACGACCTCCACATTGGTTGAACATGCACATGTGACGAGCTGATGAACTCCAGAAAGACGAGTTTGGACGAGTTTGAATTGATGGTTTTGGATGGCCCCGTAGTTGATCAACCATGCTTGAGAGTTGGGAGAGAGACAGCCGTTTCTGCTTTATTACACTGTTGAAGTACACTGGTTAGTACACCACTAAGTTATTTTAGTAAGGCTGTTACATTACCCCTTCTACCGATTCAATACAGATACTGATTCCCATATCGCATGATATCTTTTTTACTGATTCCTATACTCATTTCATTCCAGATGAGACTTCGTGCTGTGCTCTTACTTCTAGAATTCTGAAGGCAGGGAACACGATGTTCTCGGCTACCATACTGATTTCACTAAGGATGAGACTTCGTGTTGCACTACAATTTCCGAATCATCGCAGTCAGCAGGCAGGGGACACAAAGTTCTCCTTCAGTAATGTTAAACTGTGGTATCTCTAAAGAATCACTACGAAGTACCAGTTCCGATCCAATACTGATACATTGAATGTCTGCAGATTTACTGATACGGTATCTGAATCAGTACAACCTTTTATTTTAGGCTTACGAAGTTGGTCTAATGTACGCATAAAGTCTAAGGTCGGATTCAACTTTGAAAATTTTAGAATTCTAGCCAGAATCCTGTACCTAGATTTCAGCTTTTACTTTCTAAATGACTCCCTGCCCCCACTGCAAAAAGCATTTTGCAGCCAATTTTGTTCTAACAACATGATGTATACTATAGTATTTCTTCGTAGTGGTCTACACACAAGTAATTTCAATACCCACCAAAATATACTTTCATTCCAAAACCAAATACGTAGCAGCTCAACGTATATTCATACCGAATTTCGTTCAAATCAATGTAAGCATAATCGCAGAACAAACAGGCAATAATACCAAACTGTTGAATTAAAACAGGCCCTCACTCGCTTACTGCTCAAAGGATTTATTAAGATTTAGAACAATTTAATGCATTATGCATACTTGTTTTAGAGTTTTAACCATTAATTTCCCTGAAGAATATACGACTTACTTTGAGAAGATTTTCTTTTCTGTTGATGATAACTGCTGTGATCATCTGGTCCATGTAAATCAAGATGGTGGCCAACATAGCGGGTAATATGGCCATGGGAATGGTCCACCAAGGGTTGAACTGGCATGGATGAACGAACCAAGTTCGGTCCGACCGGGTGGGCTGCATGAATTAAAAAAAAGACACCAAAATATATTAATGGTCTTTTGCACTACATGAAAGTTGCCGTGTGTGGTTTTCTACCTTTGTGTATATAGTTTTGTGCATCACAACCATTCTTATGAACGAACTGATTGCTTCTTATCTTAATAATGCCCGTACTTCACTGCAGTTTCAGTTTAGTTAGATACTTAGTTACGATATTTAGTGAGTATTTAGTGAGTTTAACGCTCATGGGTTGAAGTGACAATTATGAATGAACCAAGTTTGGTCCGACTGGGTGGGCTTGTAATGGTCAAAGAACATGCAATGAACTGGACTTTGTTTTGCGGCTAGTCTACGAGACTGGAGGCAAAGTCACATGCTTGGATCACTGGCACGGTGCCGCGACTCCATTGGCCTGATGTTGCCTATCCTGTTTTGTTGGGAGCTCGAGGTAGTGAACTATCCGAGCGCGCTGCTCCATTTGGTCTAGACTGCCTGATCCAGGCCGCTTTTATATAAAACAATGCAGAACTGGGGTGTCTCCTGAATGTCGCATGTCCTGAGTGTGAGTGCGTCAGTCAAGAGGGCAACTTAGCTAGTGTGAGTTTCACCATCCATTTCAACAATTTAACATTATTGCTGCACAAGGCATTCAATACCGTAAAATTCCAATGCAGCCTATAAGTAATTCAAAACAATCAACAGCAAATCCGTGAGAAAAGAAGAAAAAGTAAAAGAAAACGTGCTATCAATTTTTACCGATTGCTTTGAGCATTGCAAATTTTTTAATACCAGTATGCCATTATGTAATGAGCACAATCCTATCCCACAGTTCATAACAGTGCACAGTTATAGATATCAACCAAACCTACTTTACAAACATTTCTTCCACAGGGTTGTTGTACTACTGAGTACCCATGCAAATGCCTTTACAATGTCTATGCCTGTGCTTAGAAATTATAAAGTAAGACTTTCTAGAGAAGGAATCCCCAATTCCCCATGCACACACAGAATGACAACTGTTTCGCACCTTAAATTTACACATTAAAAAAGGCACTATGGGGAAAAAATAAAACTACAAACATGAGCAGCACATTATAGGAGAAGAATGTCTCTTCGCTCAGTCACTGGTTTGAATTGTATGGGTAAAGCGTATATAGCCATTCCACACATGGTGTACCAGGTGGCATGAATGATCCTTCCTGGGTGTCGAACCATTAAACCGCAAAACGTACAGGCAACCCTTCAACCACCACTTTGGCATCATCGCAAACACATTACTATCTATGAAAACAACATGAATCTTGCAGTTTCATCGCAACTCCCAGTTAGTCTCCTGGGCAGACAAGCATTGGTGAGCCTTCATCAAGCACCATGCAGAACATGACCAGAAACCAGCCTTGGTCGCCATGAGGAAGCTCTTGGCACTACCACCAACCCTGATGAATCTAGAATCTGGTAGACGGCTGCACACCCGATTTTTATGACGAGGTGCACATCCCGCCAGCTGTGGTTTATGAGAACAGACCTCACCCTTTCTTCAAACCTGCTAGTCGTACTTCGGAAGTACACTGTTTAGACATTCAGAAGGAATTCGATAATGAAGATGGTCAGAAGCCCCTGAGGTGGTAGTCTGCCAAGCCTCATAGCTCATATGCCCAGCACTCTAGCCCATCCCTTCCTTCCAGTTCAAGTCGCACAACCCATAGTGATTAATTGCATCTTGAAGCAAGGCACTAATGAGGTGGCAAAGTGCAACTATACCACTCGAGTGACCGCCCGTAGCTTTGTCACTCATGCATACTACTTACTAAGACTCTAAAAAGCTTGGAGCAACTAGAGCAATGCTCCGAGATTTAAGTTAAATGTCACCAGCATTAGACAGCGATCTAGGCAATTTGCAGTGGCTCCTTCATCGAAGTATAGCATATAGATTTTAATTTGATCTGCTTGCAGTTAGGTTTTCCTCGTTCCCTTCATAGTCCCCTTTCATATTAATGGTTTCCCACTTAGATAACTATAACTTGTGACCTTAACTACAATTCCCAGCCATCTGCTATGTATGCAGATGTATCTACTAGTTAGTATTTTTGGAAGGGAATTTAGACTAAACACAATTATAACTGCGGCAAACTGTGGAACAGTGTGGTAATCTTCTATCTCCCTAGTTTGGTGTGTGTGTGTGATTAAGTTGGAAAAGCCCTAGACGTATAAAAAGAAGCAAGGCTAAAACATACAAACATCAACGAACACATGGATTCTGATGTTATTTCTGAATTTTAATAGTCAGATGATTTCGTAATTACTGCTTAGTAGCTTGCTGAAGCCATTCCGATTTTGAGCTTGTTAGTCAGACGATGATTTTAAAATCTGCACTTGCAGTGTTATTGGGTAGTGTGGTTGAATGTATTAATATTCATAATGTAGAATATTAAACGAGTGAAGGATAGTCAAATATAAAGGTTGTGCGGTAAACAAGTAGTGTTTGCCACTACTTCTTCCTAACATTCTTACAACTATCTATGTCCACTAAACGTCTGCTTGTAGGTAACTCAGCACGGTTTCAAGCCCGAGTCTGGAAATGACGATGATTTTCTCCCAGATTGGGTGGAGAATTAAGGGACCAAGAATCATTAATTCCTTACCAGGATTTGCCTTCCAGTGCAAATTCATGTCAAGCATCCCTAACCCTCTGTTTTAAAAAAAAAATTATATACAACTGAGGTAAAATTCTCAGTTGGTTCCAAAGCTTGAGGAGTGGCACAGACAGCTTGCATTGCATGCAGAGTACATGCTCGTTAGAACATGGCGTGGCCAGGTAGTGCTCGGTTTGTTTAACAAGTTCGTAGGTATCCTTCCCTGTACGATGCTACGCAGTAAGAAAGACTATCGTGACAAAATAAAATATAAAAAGAACAATGCCTGGAAAATCGTATACTTTGGTCATTGCAACGCAGCAGTGCAGTGAGTTTGTTTGTTGAGATCACACATTTTGCGGCTGTGGGGCAGCCATTTTGTGTTGACCTTGAGCGTATGCCGGTCAGCGAAGGATAAGTTTGGGAAGGGGTTGCATTTTTGCAATAACAAATGGCACCGTGACGGAGTCGGAAATGTAGTGCAATCAGTGGGGTCCAACCTTTACTCCTGCTACTTCGAATTCGTGATGCTTGACTAAAGAATAAATCAAATTAAATAAATTTGTCTTTTTGTCCTACAACCACTGCAGACTCTAGGTGGTTTAAGGATACTGATATGGTATTCACAACCAAAGCCGACTAGTATAGCAGCTCCTGTTCTTACTCGAGGTACAGAGCTTTGTTACAGTTGACTCTGCTGTCAAGGCATGAACAAGAAAGAAAACGGCAAACCTATTTCCAACAACTTGCGGTGTGAATTAAATTAGATGTGGGAGGCACGTACAATAATTCCGGGATCTAAGCAGAATATCTTTTTTAAGTACCGAATTTTAAAATAAATTTATAGCAAATTATTTAAGACTTGTAACAGTGCTTCATACAGACAAACAAAAAACTTACCGTAAATGAAACAGGTACGTAGAGCTTGGGAGTATTCAGGCCAATTTGATCATCAAAAATAGTGAAAATGGCAATAGCAATCACTACAGCAAAATCACTAAGAATTTGACGAAGCTAAAAGAAAAAGATTGGTCTCATACATCAGGATATCTTTAGTTTGATTGGTTGGCTGTGTTACTGCATACCTTGAAAGGGAAAAACGGCAAGGTTCGGATGGCTTTCAGAAAAAGGACGAACATAAAAGTTCCTAAAAATTCAATGAAGGCCAGGAGGAGAACATCGGGAACGTATTTCTTCTTTGGAATACAAGCAGTTGAAAGTTTATTAGCATCCTAAAATAATAAAGATTGAAATGATGAAAAAGCACCATAACATTGATAGAGGATAAAAGGCAACAAAAAATACCATATAAAACCTGAAGACACATAAAAATTGGTGTATGGGTTGAATTTCATCAATGGTCTTTAACCCTTAGGCCTTACTGAAAGATGTTGCACATAATTTTAAACACCTTTTCGTGTGTCAAGTTTTGCAATTTACGTTAATTTCAAATTATTTTCCCTGATGACAAAGATGTTGCGTCAAGTTTTGTAGCAGTACATTAGTTTTCCGTTATTTTCCCTAATGACAAATATGTTGTGTTAAGTTTTTCACCTGTACATTAATTTCTAGTTATTTTCCCTGATGACAACTATGTTGTGTCAACTTTTGTAGCTGTACGTTAATTTCTATTTATTTTCCATTATGACAAGGACGTTGTGTCAAGTTTTATAACTATACATTAAGTTATTTTCCGTGATGACAAAAATGTAATGTCAAGTCTTGTAGTTGTACATTAATTTCTAATTATTTCTCGTGATGACAAGGGCGTTGTGTCAAGTTTTGTAGCTGTACATCAATTTCTAGTTATTTTCCCTGATGACAAAGGCGCTGTGTCAAGTCTTGTAGTTGTCCGTTAATTTCTAATTATTTTCCCTGGTGACAAATATTTTCTATTGTTTCTTCATCAGTACAAACCACTTTTACATATTTTCCTACGACTTAAACCTTGTGGTTTTTATTGGTGTACATGAAAACCTGAAACGTACCTACTATTGTTTTAGTGTATGCATTTTTTTGTTTTTTTTTCTCCTGCAATAAGATAACAAACGCAATGATAACACCTGCTGGTTGAACTACAAGCTAATACGCTATATTTCTACCCTATTTATTGATGATCGTTAAAATCTACAGATCATCAAGAAGACACGCTAAATTCAATTACGGGAGTAACAAAGAAACAAATTGGAAAAATAATACTAAAGCACACACGAGGCTGACCTTCCTCGGGTACCTACAGATATCATTTAACGCACTAGTAATTTTAACCTGATCGAAACCGTACGAACCCTTGACTTCCTTTCAAGAGTTTGATGTAGTCATTATGCAACGTTGTTGCTAAGAACAAAATACAAATGGTGACTGGTATGGACAGGTTGGTCCTAAGAGAGGTTGGTCCGGGAAATTTTTATCCAAGGTAAATGATGCAGCCTAACCTCACATACAAGGTATCCATGAATTATGGCCCCGTATGCGGCTTAGTCCATTAGGGGAAAACTCAATGGTTTTTTGTGTGCAGCCCTGTTATGTCCATCACCTTGCAATATGTCCATCACCTTGTAATATGCAAACCCCCAACAAAAGGCGAATTTATCTACTGCCACTTTTAACATTTCATCCTACTTCTAAAAGTGGTAGCAATCGTTACTGCCATGGTCTAACTGCTGGCAATGATAAATCGAGGAATACCTGCTTTGAAGGAAACACAGAACTGGTGTTATAAGCTCCAGTAAAAATAGATAATGCTTTTTATGGTTTTACCGTGGTGAAACAATGGTTTTAAGACCCATGGTAAAGTTGGACAGTTTTACCATCCATGGTGTACTTTCCTTTATAGAACGATTACGATGTTAAAACTGTCCAACACTACCATAGGTTCGAAACAATGGTAAAACCACGATACACACCTCGATATAAAAATCACACATTTTCCATTGTTGCAAAAACTAATCGAATTTGCGGTAGGGTGATGGGGCTAGTTCTCATTTCCAGTGTTCGCTAAAGGATAATTTCGGAAGTGGGCATCAATCACCAAATGCACGCTTAAAAATAAGGGAGGGGATAGACAAATAGGATACAACCTGAAATTCATTTTCATGATTGAGATGCAACAGTAAGTACTTTACTTTCGTACACTTACTGGCCTGCTTAGTATTATCGCAACTGCTCACTAAAGTTATTCTTCAATGTCTGAATAATTTCTCAATCCCACAGCTTGTTATCACTGATAAAGCATCAGACTCATCGGCTTTTTGAGATGGTTCTTCTGCCAAATCCACCAACTAAAAATGGCGGACCTGCAGTTTTCCTTTACTACAGTCTGTTCCACATCATGTTTGCAGGAAACTGACTGTATGACATCACGTTTCCTGGCACTAAGAGTGAAAAAACACGTGGATAACACACTTGTAGACTCTATGCAGTTACTGTTAATGTCTTAAGAGTGGGACATTTACATGATTTTGCGCTCGTAGTGGTACAAAACATAGCGCCATACAGTCAGTTTCCTGAAAACGTAATGTAGAACAGAGTATAGGACGATTTAGGTAAACGTAATTAACAAATGCTGTAGATTGTCATCAAACAGTATTCCCATTTAAAAGTGGGTTACCAGCAAACGAAAGTTTACAGCATCTAGTGCTCTCTAGTTTTCTCTAGCTTGCTCACTGCAAACAAGGAATGGTCCAAAAAATATTATATGCATTAACATAACGAACAAGCCACGTGCCTCCTTATTTATTGAGTAAAAGTTTTGGTTCATCCTCGTGCACCTGGAAGCAAGCTGCAAAGATTAACGATAATACTGCCACTACATGGCATCATGGTAGAACGTAAAGAATCTACCGTACTGCCATCGAGTGGCAGTAATATCGTTAATCTTTACAGCCTGCTCGCAGGCGCTCGAGGACGTACCAAAGTTTTAATGAATAAGTAAGGAGCACGTGGCTTATTTGTCGTGTTAAAATATATTACAGTGTGCATTCCTGGCTTGCAGTGAGCAATTAGCGCTAACGAAAACTAGATGGCACTAAATGCTGGTAACTTTCGTTTGGTGGCAACCCGTCTTTTAGGATAAAAGAGGGTAACGAGAAATAAACGTATTATCAGCCAGCTTAATATTTCATTTAATACCAAGTTAATTTGCTAAATCGTCTATAGCTATACCAAAAAAATATTAACTGTAAAAGATAAAGAAAAACAGTCATAATTTGTAGTACCGTTAACAAGTTTTAAATTTGAAATCGGTTATCCCATTGACTACGCAAGTAAACTCTGTATTTTTTTCAAAGCAGGCTCCGCAGCCTTGACCCTACGAAATATTTGATCAGATTTTAAATTACATACTTTAACGTTCTAGGCAAGGTGTCAGTGGTGAAAGCCCATCCTTTGTCCTGTTTTGCTTTCTACTGCAAACAAAGTTCTTTATACTTGTGCGATGGTGAACATACACTCATGCATATGCTGAAGCATTGATTTCGTTCCCAAAAGATTGACTTGTGATGGAACATTTGATGGTAGTAGCATGATAGGGTCAGATTGGCAACTGATCTGTCCGACTAGTTTAGATAAGTCTCGACACATCTTGCATCTCAACCCTGTTGCATATCTCCCTCAAGAGTGGGTGAAATCCTATAAGACTGAAGCAAAGAAAGAAAAGATAGGAGAACAACAATTTACCGTAATATTTCCATCCAAAATGCTATCTGTGTCGTTAGTGTAAGCATTATTAAAAAAGGCAGAATTATTGTCGAATTCTAAAAACAAATATGTCCCATTTGATAAATCCGGCTCTGGGGTTGATAGGTTCGTTACACATGTCATTGCGTCATCAGCTGCGTTGTAGCGTCCAGGATGCGTCTGCAGGGGATTATCGTAGCCAATCATAAACATCTTTTCAATAGCCTAGAAATGAAGAAATAAGGGATGAGAAACAAAATCGCAAGTTAACATTTTCCTCACCAGGTGTGAACAGTGAAATAGGGACAGTTGCAATGTGAGGGTATGATGTATTAGTTTACAGGCGGTGTGCCTAGTAACACCAGCATAACACAAATGATATGCCACACTGCGTCATATGGATGGGGGTGATACGATTAACCGACCAACCCACCTTTGCCGCCCATGTCGATGCTTCTATTTCAAGAACCATTATGGTACAATTAGGATTTTAAAAGACCTTCTCTGAATACCTATGAAGTGGAAGGGATCAACGTGGATGGACCCATACCACTTTTAGCTGATCTGATCCAATACCGAGCATTTCTTTTCCTTCCTAAATGCCTACGTCATGCGTACACCACTAGCGCTAGACGATCAAAAGAAACATCCCTCTGGCAGATTCGAAAAGAGAGAGCTACCAACCGGGCTGCCAAAAAACGGCAGCTGCCATCATCAGGCAATTGCTGTATTCCTTTAAATTGCTGAAGAAACATTATCGCGAAGGTATTACTGGCAAACAAAACGAATGAATAGAATTTTATGACTATGAATTAATTACTATGACCTATGACTACGTTTATTAATTTCTTTGTATTCATGTATTTAGAATTTATGAGAATGTATTAATTACTATGACTATGACCATGACTATTTATTGCTATACAGTTATGTGTGTAGAATTTATGACTATGTATTAATTACAGTTTTGTGGTTTCAGTTAAAAACACCATAATTACAAAATATGGCCACGTTTGCATTAGATGATCATATTTTTTATCGGTGGAAAACAGCCATCTTCTTTTCTGTAGCCGACCTAGCATCTCTTTTGTTACTGCATGGATGCATCTTGCACCGCACGGAACAAGGAATAGACACGTGGCCAATACATGAATCACTACAAACCGCAGCTAAGTTGAAGGCAAAAGAAAAAGCCATTTAACGAACTGCTTTAGCAGTTGCAATACCTTACCGACACATTTTGTCAAATCTAATAATGATCCCAGTATTCAAACGATCGCCAGTGACTGTTCGATTCAGTGCCACTGTTTACAGAAAAAGTAACCTAAATCTACGCCGAAGCCTTAAGGTAACAGGTTTAAAGAAGCATTTAATATAAAGCTGAAGTTTGTTTTGTAATCTACTTTGTTCTTGTACACTAATGTGTTTACATTTATTAATTTTTTTAATTTTCACCTATCTGCAAATATAAGCTATCCAGGAAGATGTTGTTCGAATTCTGCATTAAGATGCCACAAACCGCAAAATTTTAATCTTGTCTGGGTGCAAAGTTATTGAACATTTTGAGTTTTTTAAGCTAGGTACAGCGATCTCCTAGACCAAAACACAGTATCGGTATTGGTTCCTAGTTGTGTTGCCGATTTCAATTTGATAACACCTGTCTGTCAATATACCTCTTGCCTCTTTATCAACCTGCACTAACACACAGCTAACGTTGTAGTTATGGGTTTTTTTTTCTATGACCCTTTCCAATAATATGAGAAAACAAACAAATAAAAACAACCAAATTAGGTCCAGTGATGGGAAGCAAATTTTTCCAGGTTTCCGCGTTTCCAGGTTTCCAACAGCAGCGAGCAGAGCACAGCCGAGTGGTACAGTTTTGGACTCCCGGCAAGAGGAAGAGAGGAAGTATGCCTGAGATGGAAAGGGATTAGGGTCTAACTGACACATACTATTGGAATTTATACTTATTTCAGTGTATTGTTCTCACAACTACTAGTAAGCAAAAGATTCTGCCTGATTCTATTAGTTTAAAAGACATTTCATGTTGTTAAACAGTAAGTACTGTGCACCCTTATTTTCATTGTTTTGTTGTGAAATCCTGGACGTCTTCCGAAAACACTTTTTAAACTCTATTTTTACCGTGTACGAATGGCTCTAACTTCAAAATAAACACACAAACAAACTAACATCGAACATCGGAAGTTTAGTTTTAATACATTTACTCTTCTTTAAAACGGGTTGCCACCAAACAAAATTTTGCAGCATCTAGCGCTGTATCTAGTTCTCTCTAGCACTTACTCGCAACAAGCAAAGGAATGCCCAAAGAAATATCTTTTAATACAACAAACAAGCCACGTGCTTCCTTAATTATTGAGTGAAAATTTGGTATGTCCTCGTACAGCTGGAAACAAGCTGAAAGGTTTCCACTAGATATTACTGCCACTAGATAGTTCCACAGTAGAACATAAAGGATTTACTATGGCATCATCTAGTGGCAGTAGTATTGTCAACACTTACAGTTGCTTGCAGGTGCATTAAACCATACCAAATTTTCACTCAATAATTAATGTTTATTGCGTTACAGAAATGTCTTTGTGGTCACTCCTTTGTTTGCTGAAAGCAAGCGCTAGACAGAACTCGATGACACTAGATACGTCATACTTTCATTTGATGACAAACTGCCTTTAAGTGTACGGTCACTTGTGATGGTACCATGGCCCACAATTTAGACCCGTACAGGCACCCAGAGAACGGGATCTAATCCTACCTCCTCCACCCCAACCTTCCAAAACAAAATTTCAGAAACTGTAAGATTTAAAAAGACAAAAGCTGTGAGGTTGAATTAACAAGCAAGTTGTTGATGTGAAAGTGTGGAATCTTTCTTCCTGTGATGCCTTAATAAATGAATGAGAGGTTCTGCTAACAAATGCTATTTAGAAACAGCAACACCATGTTTCAATACCATATGGTAACAAACAATATGGAGGACTCAGGCGAAAAATTTATGTGATAATGCCATATGTGTTAAATTATCAGTACATTGTAATGAACTAAAGCCAGTGTATTTTTTAAAAATCACAAATGGTTATGACATTGTAAATTAATGCATTTTTCCCCTTTCGATATCCAATTTTTTTAATGTTTTTCCTCCAACAAGGAAGGTCCCCTGCCTACACTCTCTGCCCAATGCTACAATTCACCCTGAGTCCAGAATAGCACAATACTGTATGAGCCTACATCGAGTTAGCAAACCAAGAATAAGAACTACCACATTACAAGAATGCATCAAATTGGTCAAAAGTAGACATCACTGCAACCCAAGTAAACCTTTACATAAATCTTGTTTACCTGGTGGATATACACCATGGCTATAAGGAGTGCAAAGTTTTCTTCTGTAAATCTGGTGATGTAGCAAACATATGCACTGCACTCGAACGCCACTAACACCACCATCAGCACGAAAGTCCAGATCCCAATCCAGCACCGGAATTCTAAATAATGAAATCCATATTCGCTGAAAAGTAAAAGAATTAAAAACCAAATTAAAAAAGACAATAAAAAGACTACGACTGCAGTACAACTAATTTAACAGTTCCAGAATTACACGGAGGAGAACCAATGCAAAAGCGTCATTAAAGGCACAAGAAAACCCATGTATTGGAATATTCAAATAATATTCATGCAGCAGAGAATATAGAAAAAGCTTTGAATAAATATGCATTAAACGTAAAATTGTAGTTCAGAATAATGCCGCCAGTAAGTCCAAAGAACTGCTTTGAAATTGAATTCGAGGTTACAAAATGCAGTTTCAACTCAGAATATGTCAGTTATCACATTTTCCGGTCTTTTAACAAAAGCAACATCTTATAAATAAATACACGGCCATGAGACGTGTAGAAGGGCCATAGTGCTTGATGTGTGATCAGACACTACAGGCCCTTCAGGATGTAAGCCATGAAAGTATCCATTTGGAAACTATTGCTTCATACCCCATCTATGTCATACGTCATACACTTCATTCTTCACAAGGTCATCTGAAAGAGAAGCTGCAGGTCTCGCTTCCTGGCTCCAAGCCAGTTGATTCAACATTACCAGAACCTCATTTTACCAAACCTATGCTAAAAGACATGAACTTTCCAACCCGCACGAAAACTGTGTCATGGAGTTATGAAACGAGAAAACACACTTACTACTCCAATCGACCTGGTGTGAACAAAACCCCTTCCTCACTAAGGTCGTTCAACACTACTGCTAAGCAGACAGATTTTACTTACACCATTCGCAGCAGGGGTGGTATTTTTTCTGCATATTTATTAGTTATAAACCTGTACAGTATACTTTTAACGTAGGTTACCCCACAAAGCAATTACGATCATTGGTTCGACAACTGGTGGCACGGGGCCCCTACCAAAAACTATAAAAAAGAATAATAGTATAAAAGTATAATAGAGATGGAATACAGGACGTGTATTATGAAAAACACTTTGGTATAGGGCACTACAGGAACTTCGGGCTGCCTTTACGCCACTCCTGGCAAAATATAAAATTAAATTAAATCCGGAGGAAGAAATGTAAGCGAGATTGACATGCCCTGTAAATCCCTAGTCAGATTTTCAAGGACCTAGTAATCCAGGTGGCAGTGTAAACTGGTAAGGGGACTATTTCAGCGTGGCCTTTCAAAGTTGTCAGACTTTTAAAGTGACTTTCCGTCTTGCCCTATAACTGACACAGACAGAGGTATCAAATGTGCTCAGTAGGTTGGCGGAAGGATACTGAAATTGGAATTCAAACCAAAATCAACTGGGAGAAAAGAGCCATGCCTGGCCTTAGGGTTCGCAGCTTTTATCTTACTTGGCCTTGCTGTTAACGTTCCCGCATGTGAATGGGCCAGCGAGGGAGGGACGAATGACTAAGAGCATGAATTGAATTCGTCGTGGCATATGCATAATATAATTACAGAATACAACAGAAGAACTCCTAGCCAATTTTTAGCAAAGGGCTGAGTAACGACAGGTATGCATCCCAAGTTCGGTCTCCCACCTTTTAGGCGATATCGAGCGGCTGGAGAGCGTGCAAAGACGCTTTACCAAAACTATCTGGGGCTCTCATTTACTTTCTTATTGGGAGCATTTGCAGAGGTTGGGATTGGCTTTCCTTGAACTAAGGCGGCTACGTGCCGACCTCCACCATGCTTTTTCCATTCTGCATGTACAAAGTTCTTGACCCCAGCTACTTGTTTCAAGTGCAGGACATTAGTAAAACTAAGGGCCATAAGTTTAAATTGGTTGTTCATAGGTCAAAGTTGGACTGGCGTAAGTTCTACTTCAGTAATGGGGGGGGGGGGGGGGGAAAGCTTGGAAAGTGTTGCCCGATGATGTCGTCAGTATCTCTTCCTAACTTCATTCAAAACCAGGCTATGAGCATTGGATCTTTCCAATATTGAGTTACCGGTCAATGTTTGCCAACTTCATCCTAATTATCCAACTCTAAAAATTCTTTGTTTACATCTTATTGTTGTAATATTGGGCCGAACATAAGTGGACACAGGTACCTGTTTTCTCCTTTCTGCATTTTTCACGGGATGACGTTTATATTATTCTTATTATCCCATTAAGTCAACTATGCATTATAGGTCGTACGAATAAACTGGAAAGTTATAAGGAAAAACAGCACAAATAACTGACTCAAAGTGAATCACCTTCTGGTGTGGCTAAGTTCTCGTGCAGTGACGCTCACGAGTTTACTGACCACACGTTTCACTGCTACCCAACAGTGGTTGATTACAGTGAGTTAATACATCACTACATGAAAAATTACGTGAAGAATTAATAAATGACTACATGAAGAGTTAATATGCATCAACAACGAAATTTTTACCATTCACAATTAACTTCACTTTGCTGCACCTCTAGTGATACAAAATAAAGATGCAAACCTATTTACGTAGCTTTTTGGACTTATATGTCAGACTGCCTGAGCGGGGAATTGAACCCACGACCTTTGAAACCAAAGGCCGAGGTCTTACAACTGACCCATACTGACACGGCCGAGGTCTTTGGTTTCAAAGGTCGTGGGTTCGATTCCTCTCAGGCAGTCTGACATACAAGTCTAAAAGGCAACGTAAATAGTTTTGCACCTGTATTTATTTAACTCTTGTTGAGTCTTTGGCTTTTCCATCTAGTGATACACCGTGTGAATCACAGCCAATTCTTATCCTCTATTTGTGTCTGCCTGCAGTCTCCAAGATAACTTTTGAACCCATTGTCAATTTATTCAAAATTTTCCATATTCATTGTACAATAAGGTACAGTACCGCTCAAAAATAAATGGACAAACCTTTGTTGCCATGTTCACGCGCTTCCAACAATGGAAAGCAAAACTGGAGCCGAAGTTCGGTAATCAGCTGTGCTAGTATGGAGCGCCAATACTTTCTAAGTTTATTGTTGACCGCAAAACGAAGCCTCATCCAAAAATGACCGATTTTGTCATTCCAATACATTATTTCAATGTTTCTGAAGTTATTTACGAAAAATTTAAAGTAACTCCCAAAAGGGCACGTTAGACAGCAAGTTTTCTAAGGAAGGCACATAACTGGATATTTTTCATAAAAATAAGGCGCAGCATTTAAATTTTTAAAAATATCGAGTGTCTTTTAAGAGCGTGAAAATGTTATAAATAATTTAAAAAAAATTCGTAACGTCTTCTGTTCACTTCTCCCACTTTCCATAATGTGTGTCCCTCTACCACACTCTGGAACAGCGATCTCTATTAAACAGTGCGAGTCAAAAGTCCCTTGCACCGCACCAAAAGCTCTACAGCATTGGATTTACCCACCTGACTCATATTCTTTGCTTTGTCCGTAATATGGGGGGCACCTTATGAGCTTGCGTTGGGCGGGCCCTGTCCCCCTCAACCCCCAGATATA
>JAHWFP010054650.1:0-12586 GCA_023313725.1 Lithobius niger | reverse complement strand
TTTTTTTGGTTCCAATACATAGTAAAAAAGTGAATTAATATTATTATTATTATTATTATTATTTAAGGTATTTAAAAATGACTACAGTGTTATATAGTTAAAAATGGATACTTACACTCATCTTTCTACGAATTAAGCACACAACACATCACAACACACACACAGTAGAAAAATGTTATTGTCACTTGTAAATATTGCATTTTTTTTTCTTCACAGGTAAAAACTGTCCCTTAAACATCTTCCATTTTTTCTTCGCAGATGAAAATACGTTCGTTGATTTCTCCTGCATGTTTGACCAGTTCCTTCCAAGCATCCAAATTTAAATGGATTCCTTTCAAAGGGTTCAAATGTTCATTTAGTCCTGTAGAATGAAACTGAAGTAGGCTTACTTGTACGACGTTATCGGCATTGTAGTGACGACCGATGCAGACACGTTTCTGACCAGTCAAAGGATGTCGGTGTTGCAAAACATCGCCAGGCAGTCGTGTGGGGTAACTCGTGGGATTGGCAATTTCTTCAGGAATCGTTTCATTAACTTTTGGTAGGCGGTTTCTAACACATTGGTCGATAGCGTCTTCGATGAGTGCCAACATGCGTGGATGATGTAACATTACCCAGTCGTCATAAGCAAGATTTAATCCGACCCTCGAAGGTAGCCATTTTAATTCCACCTGGCTGAAAGTGAAAACTCTAACACAGATGTAAACGTCGTCTTTGTAGGGTTTAACTTGCACAAAAAGTCCGGAACGATTCAGCACCAAAAAGTCTTTAGGATTGGGTTGGAAGATGGCAGTCTGGGACACCGAAAACAAATCTTGAGGGCGACGTTTCACATCGATAAGGCTACGCACTTCTTCTAGAGCCAAACCTCGTTTCGATGCCTTTTTTTTCTTCTTTGGCGCCTGTTCTAGTAACGCATTGTATGGGCGCTTAAGTTTTTCGCTGGAAAGCCAGGGTGTAGTGTCACGGTTCTCGTCGGGTGTTTCGGCGCTAACTTTCCCAGAAGCGGGTATTGGTTCTTCTTCATTAGAAGGTGTAGGTTCTGTTGTCACCTCCGTCACACTCGAGGAAAGATCAATAACTTCTTGAGAGTTATCCATTAAGTCTGCAGGATTAGCACGAATAGTTTTGTTCAAGAAGTCAGCTTCGCTATACGTGTGGGTTAATTCCTGCTGAAGAATAGGAGGTGAAGGAGGTTCAGAACTATCAATCTCCTGTCCATCTTCTATGTCGTCTTCGAATAATGGTTGAGAATAGGGGTGCGTCTCCGAACTATCCATTATACGCTTGAAAATGAGGTTTAGGAGCGCGAGTGAAGCACAACCAGTCAGTTCCACGAGGCGTATACGAGTACGTTACTCATTTCAGTTCGAAACAGTTGCCAAATTTTAAATCGTCTCTCTCATTGGTCGAACTCATCACGCTATGGGAAGAGTTGGCGTCCTTTTACAGGCACACGATTGGACGGTTCGTTTAAAGAGAAACAAAACGTCATCCTTTGTCAACGGTTACTATGAAGAGCACGCGATTGTACAAGTTATGACGTTTGTTGATTTTCTTTGCCAATTGATTAATTAACAAATATTAATTTAAATATTGAATTACGCTGAAGACGCCATTCGACAGGTAGGATATTGCATCTTTTGACACCTAACAACTTTTTTAAATCCGAGGTTTATTGTGGGTTCTAAAACGTAAGGTCTCTGAGGTACACCGAAATTATAACAGCTATTAGTAGGTGGGTTGAGTTGAAGCAAGGCGCCGTTACGCAGTTTGATCGTAAAGCTTTGGTTTTCCACGTAACCTTTGTTACGAAAAGTAAAGTCCCGTTCTGCGCCGAAAGTTAGATATGCTGTAATAGATTCTGAAGCTGAAATTGTATGATCTTCGGTGCAAAAACTCATACAGTCCGTCCCGTCTTGAAAACGGTTAACGACGACCAAATTATACTCTTCTTGAGTAATCTTGTTCACGTAGTCTCTCAGTGCACGGAGGGTAGGTGTCCAAGGGAGGGCTTTCAAACGAAAACCAGAGTATTTGTAACGCAAGTTTTCATCATCCCCGAAACAGCCATGTTTTCGCTTTATGTTAAAATGTGTACCGAAGAAGTCCAAATATTGCTCTTGTAAATACTGTATTTCTCTTTCTAACTTAAAAAATATCATGCAGGAAAGAGATTCGGTTAAAATCGGATTGTATACACGTATTTTTAAGCCAGGTAAATGGCCATAGAAATCAGCTGGAATAATTTTTGGTTCGATTTCGCAGGCTTTGATTTTTTGAACTAGAATATCTACATCTTGATTCGTGTCACTTTCAGGATTAGCGCTCTCTAAGCTATCTGGGAGTTCTTTTTCAGCCATGCCAATTCATCCAAGACAAGCAGCGAAATGAACGATCGAGAACAGGTGCCCTGGCGACGTGTATCAGCATGTCAGCACGAGCATTAACAGTTAGTACTCACAAATTTTAATCGTTTTTCCGAGGGAGGGATAGAATATATAAGTTAATCGATACCCGAGCGTGGGAATGTGACGCTTTCCTCATTTTTTGGACATTATTCAAAACAGGTGCGATCGTTGGGGCATCGAAAGGTCTCGCTCTTTAGACATACCAACATTCGTATAAAACGCCGGGCTGCGTACACCGATTTATCCATTACCTGTCCGTACTTTCAGTGAGAATGAACGTTTTCAAGGAGAGTGCCGAAAGAGAAAAAGCGTTGCAAGAGATGTCTACGAAAATCTCAAGGATGGCCTGGAACGAGGGCGTTTACTGTGCCAGGTACCGTATAAGACGTGGGAGTAGGTACGGTACGGTAATTTTAGAACCTATAACTTACAATGGGAAGATACTAGGCGAAGACCCAGAGAAAAACGAAGATCTACTAGAAGACCACCAATCAAGAGAACGAGGTAGACGGCACAGGTTGGAGGATGAAAAGGCAAAACAAGAGGGGTTGCATTAAAAGAAGCAAGCACCTTTAACCGACACCAAAAAAAAAAAGGTCCTTTTCAGGACCACCACATTTTACAAAAAGAGAATCAAATGTTCCTGTTTCTACGCTGCGAGCACGATGCAATGTGCGTTAATAAAAACTTTTAATTATTTATTTTTGAGGCCTCAACTAGTGCCATGCAGACCAGCGAGCAGCTCCGCGCTCTATCGATCGGTTGGGTGAGGGAAGGAAAGCGGGGGGCAGGTGCGCGGGAACCGAAGGAGAGACACGGTCGCGGCGGCTGAGCACGACGACCAGCGAGCGCCGGGCAGGGGACGAACTGGCAGCTGTGAATGCGGAGCGCGACAAAGAGAAAGGGAACGAGGGATAACGATACTGACTGCCACAAACAACGCATCGACCCAGAGTAGCGCGGAGAGGACGAATCGATAGCACGCCGAGCCACCCTCTACTCTTTCCAGCTAATTAAAAAAAATCAATACTCAACGCACCTGCCAACCAACACTCCACGAATCAATACCAACGTGCGGGGGACGCTATCTTCAACTACAAGACATTCGATACCGATCTTAAGATACAACCAAACCCCCTCAAGTTACACCTCAAAATATTAGTAATAAAACCCCCTACACATCCCCCCTAACCCAAAACCCCTAGCCCCGGCGCTTATTCAAATCTGTTACTACCTGCCCTTCACTACTATCATCGTTGGTGATAATTTTTTTCTTGTATTTTATCCACTCATCACGATCTTCTCGAAATTTAAATTGCAGCACAATTGACGGTGCCCGGTTTGGGTTTCAGTTAGGCAGTCGATGACCTTTATCAATTTGGTTAGGCGTGTAGGTAACGATGCCAAATTTGTCTGCTAGTCGACCTATTGTGTCTCTAATATCTTCATTATGACATGTATCAACTCCCGTAATTTCAATATTCTTATTTCTCTCGTATTGGGATTGTTCGTTTTGGTCGAGTTGCATTTGTGCAATTTTACCTTTTATTTTGGTGTTTTCCTGGGAGTTCTTTTTAACACATGCTAACCTTTTTCTTGATTTCTTTTAGTTCTGTTTTTAGTTCTTCATTTTCTTTTTTTACATCCTCTACTACCCCATTTAGGGAGTTGAGAGTTTTTATTATTTCTTTCACTTCACCTTTTAGTTGTAAGGATCGTCTACTTTTCCACCCATTTTGAAAATACTTTTTTCTTTTCTGCAACCTCATTTATTAGCGAATTCATTGTTCCTGTTTGGGCATTTACGTTTTATTTTTCTTCGTCACTAGTTTGTTTTCCTTCAATTCCTTCAGTCCTCGTTTCATAATCATTTATAACTACTTCATGGTCACTTCCTGGTTTATTTCGCTGGCTATAAGTACATATATCACATCTCCAGTTCTTCTTGATCTGTGCAGTTTTTTTTATTCCACGTGCTTTTTTTTATTGAGCAGTCAAAATGATAATTTGCTTGGCACCCCGCAAAGCATGTGATGAACTCACCCGGCACAACTGCCTTCTCACACTTACTACAGTTCATTTTGCCTGAGGGCGTGACATCGCTACACTTTTTAAATCACTCATATCTCACTCCTACCAATCCATCAAATGATTTGGCTTTCACGCAATATGCGCTGTACCTTCATAGTAAACAGAGTCCACTTATCTGTCCCATACGAATGCCATTTGGAGAAAAAAACATAAAGTTTATCGGAGCTAGATAGCCTACCTGCTTGTCGCCACTTTGCTCACGTAGATCATTAGTTTACAAATTGTGTAAATGTTGTTTTGTCGCGGTTTTAATTAAAATCGGTTCAACCAATTAATAAGGTAGTAATGTTTTAGCACTGTTTACCCAGACACTTCGTTTCAAAATATTAGGTATAGATTAGGTCATCGACTGAGCCACTAATATTTATGTCGGATATTTTGATTTTACATCCTATTATGCAACAAAAACTGTAAAGAAAAATATTTACAACATTTCAATCCAGATCCTTGAGAGATAGTTGTTAAACTGAAGTTATTATTCTAATTTTTTTGTATGGAAAACAGTCTTTTGAAAATCTTTATTAAAAAAAAAACATGAATTTGCTTCCTAAGCACAGAAGGATATTGAAGCAAGACACTAATATTCGTCAGGTCTTTAATAATCGGCTGATCACATCCCTGGCAGCCTTTGCCATTCCACAGCGATAAAAATTCCACAGCCTTTGCCATTCCACAGTTTTCTTTGGATCTTAAGTCTGCAACACACTATGTAAATATTACCAAATCAGCAACCCAACGTAAAGCATTATTAAGAAAGTTCTTTACCTCTGGAGGTGCTCATACTTTAGTTTGGGCTTTTAAAGTTTTTGTAAGGTTCATTCTTGAATAAGCTAGCCCTGTGTGGTCACCATACTTGGTTGGAGACAGTCACTGTATGGAGTCTGTTCAACGTAGATTAATAGAATTTCTGTGTGGCCTGCTTAAGAGTTCCTACTATGAAAGGCTGGGTATTTCTTAACCTAGATTCACTCGAGTTGTGTCGATTAAAAGCGGACCTGCACTTGAAGTTTTCATGTCTACATGCGTTGGTTAATTTAGATTTTACTACATTTTTTAAATTGCGAATTGTGAGCCGTACACGGACCACCAGTTAAAACTTGCAGTCGATACCTTTCATACCGATTTTCATCAACATTTCTTTGCAAATTGCGTCATGAAAATATGGATTGACCTACCAAGTGAGTTGATGCTGGATACCATCACTTAAATCCTTTAAATTGGAAATCTGTCAACGTGATTTAAAAAAAAAATTTTTGCCTCGACCTTTTTAGGTTGTATTTTTTCCTGCTTTCCACATTTTCAGTGTGCGTGTTTGTTTTAAAATAGTACACTTTTAATTTTAATTAATTTTTGACTTTTATCCAAAGCATTTTATTTATACTTTTTCAATGTGACGATATGTTACATTTGACAATGATTTCTACCATATATCCTATTTGGTGGGGTATTATTACTTTAATAGGATATATGGTAGAAATCACTGCCAAATGCAACATATCGTCACATTGAAAAGTATAAATAAATCCCAGAACTGGCCCTTCCCTTCGCCTTTGCTGTTGCTAGCAATAAAGTTTATTATTATTATTATTATTATAAAATAAAAACAACTACAATGAAGATAAAAACTGCCACAGATACGAGAACAATCAAAGTTAGTTATTTTCTTACCATCCAACAAAAGATTTGTTGAACGTATACACTTACAGTTGAAAAAACAACCTAAGTAGGCTATATGTCCACGTAGTAGCGACCACATAAATCACCGAGAGCCCAATACTCTACGAGTTGCATCGCACAGTGTCATGGTGGGCATGGCAGTGACGAAAATCATTTATTTTAATTATCCTAAGTGTTGGTGAAAACTCGATCCAATCCAACGAAAAAGTAAGAAAGTGTTAGTGTACTAATTGTGTAAATGTTGTTCTGTTGCGGTTTTCATTAAAATCGGTTCAACCAATTAATAAGGTAGTAATGTTTTAGCACTGTTTACCCAGACAATTCGTTTCAAAATATTAGGTATAGACCTATTTCCATCGACTGAGCAACAAAGACATTCGTGTCAGATATTTTCGTTTTAAACCCTTTTATGCAACAAAACCTGTAAAGAAAAATAGTTACAACGCTTTGACCCAGATCCTTCAGTGACAGCTATTAAAATGAAATTGTAATTTTTTCTTTTGAAAATCGTTATAATAAAAATCAAGAATTCGCTGAGGTTTATAGAAGCCAAAGCACAGAAGGATACTGAAGCACCAGCAAGACTCTGATGTTCATCAGGTCTTTAATAATCAGCTGCTCACGTCCCTGGCTGCGTTTACCATTCCGCAGCTATAAAATAAAAATTACAACACTCAGGATAAAATTACCACAGATACGAGAAGAATCATAAACAAAGCTAGTTAGATATTATTCTGTTACCATCGAAAAAGAATTGCTGAACATACACAATCATTACAATAAAAAAATATATATATATTTGCCTAAGTAACAGTAACCACATAAATCACCGAGAGCACTGATGCACTCGCACTGATGCATCGCACAGTGTCATGGTGGGCATGGCGGTGACTTAAAATCATTTATTTTAATGATTCTAAGTGTTGGTGAAAACTAGATCCAATCCCGCTTTCCCGAAATTTTTATAACAGTCATTGTTAATATTTTGTCCACTTACAGGTTCACGGCGTGTATGCCCTGGCACCTGTGGTGTACTTGGAACATACCAGAGATGCTGTAGTACATCTGGGTGCTGAAGAAGAAATAATAGATTGGATGCTCAATACGCTTCACGTTTATGCATTCAAATTCGATAACATGTTCCTCCAAACTCTGGAACAACGACTTTGTGGCAGTCCTCTTCAAATTAAAATCTGCCATTTTTTATTTAAAGAACTTCAACGGCAAGATCTTGCTCGACTCAACGCGGTAAGCATATTTAAAAAGCCAGTGTGTTATTTAAAAAGAAGGTGTAGAAAAAACAGACGTTTTATATCATGCATGAAAATAATGGTGATTTGATTTTAGCTAAATTTATTAGGGAGGTGGTATGTAAATCAAGTTGCCACCAAAAACAAAACAGAAAGTTTGCATCAAATGTTCGTAGGTTTCTCAGTATAAGCCATGTTATCAAGTATGGCGAAGGAAGTGCACTGTAAAATTTAACGTCGTATCAGCATTCCACAGGAAGACTTGCCTTTTAATTCATACACATTCAAAGTATCCCTTTTAATATCCTGCGACGAAATGCCTCATGCTATATTTACAGCATGCCTTGGGTTAGGCAGAAGTCTCAGAATGTCTGAAGACTTCATTTGTTCGTGTTTCTTTCTCTATAAAGTATTAACTTGAAAGATCTCTAAATCATCTTCTAAGCCCAAAAAGCTTAGCAAACAAATGTGACTTATACGAACTCAAAGAAATGCTGGTCATTATACTGGCACGTACAGTTGCTCGGACCACTATCAAGAAAGAAATGTGCAGTTCCGGAGAATTCTGAACTTCTGTAACTGGTGGCTATAAATTCTCTACCGTAATGGTAGCAAAATCTCCTATTTAGCTCGCAACGAATTGCTCAACAACAATAGCTCACACATTCAATTCCAAAGCAATTTGGACTTAATATTCAACTGGAGCATTTGAGAATGGTGCATCCACCCAGACCATCAGTGTGCACAACACTGGTCAACACTGCAGATGGTGTTCCACTGTTTTTAAAATGGGTTGCTCAAACAACTGACCTTAGAATTATTATTAATCATAATCTTTAACCTCTAACCCTGTAACTAACATTATTGCTAAAGCGAACTCGCTAAGCATTCTGATCAACTGTACTGCAACTTTAAGCACCAAAATCATTATGGTACTTAAATCGAATTGTAACTTGTTAGGCCAATATTGGAATACGGGGTCGACTTTTGATGCCCCTATCTGGAAAAAAAAGATTTCTCAACACTAGAACGTGGACAACGACGTGTTACGAAAAAGGGTTTGAGATTTATCTAGCATGGCGTATGAACAGCATTTCAAAATTGTGAATATCCAATCATTGTGGTAAAGAAAAGTATTATTACCCTCAACAAAATTCTTCAGCGTCCCTACGCTGAGGGCAGGATGGGGTAAAGCCAATACAGTGCACATTTATACAATTAAAAATGCAACGTTTTGCGTTGTGTATGACTCTTTATTAAGCAAAATATATTTTTTAGCACAAGGTTAAACGCCAAAAATAGTAAAAATATTTGATAGAAACCACAATGCAACAACTAAAGCGTAGTATTTTTAGAAATCTAAACAAAAAACGGCTTAAATCAGGACAAAACCTGATTTAGAGACGCTTTGCATTCTAGCACAGCGTCCAGTGCAAATAATCACCTTATGCCCAAAAACCAACAGTTATTAGAATATAATTATCTTTTACAGAAACTGGGAATTAAACATTTTTCTTGATAGGGAATATCAGCATATACAGCAGAGAAATCGCTTACACTAGCACTTCCAACCTACATTCACAGAGAGTATTGGCCTACTGTCAAGTTTTGTTCTGACTTAGGTCCTTTTTAGTGTTTTTTTTTTAAATTGATTGCTTTAGTTGTTGCATTGTGGTCTACCAAGTGATTTACTACGTTAGGCGTTTAGCCTTGGCTAAAACAAAAATAATTAAAAAAAAAAAAGAGTCGTGAACGACTCGAAACGTAGCATTTTTAATTGAATAAATATGCACCATATCGGCTAAACCCGATTCTATCAGGACTTTGGCGCTTCTCCCCTCATTCACGCCAAGCTAAGGGAGCAATTTCGCCTACAGACCTGTCAAATTGGAATATTCATATCATAGACTTGAGTGCTTGGCATAGGTTTACCTGTTTTTCTCGCCGTATAGTTCTGCATCTTGCAACTCAAAGCCAGGTATTAGTGGCTCATAAGCCTATCAGAGGAACTATACACGGTTCTTGTGAATAAATTAACTATTACTAAGTACAGCATTGTTAATATAACTATTTCGAAGACGTCATTGCATGTTTAGGGTAGTCAATTTGCACTTTTACCTAGAATTAATTCTAATAGAAGTAAAGTTTGCTCTTTCTGGCCCAGAAAGAACATGCTGAACAACATACTAAAAGTCTAGAAATATCTAAGTGGCGGAAGAGGTCTAAAATAGCCGCCATCTTGGAAAAATGACTTCCGGTTGTTGTTTTTCACATATATCTCTTAACTCGGCACTCCTACGACAAAATCGACTCCGCACAAAATTAAAGTACACAAAATTATCTACAAAACATGTCCTGTTTACTTTTTCTCTTGGAACAATGGTTTGGTTGATATGAAGCATTTTAACTCATTATCGCACAAAATAAATCTGTTATTGAAATATAAAATCACCTGCGCCATAAACAGCGATATCATGTGAGATTTCTATGTAACAAAAGCCTCATCGTTCACAATTGTCCACCCAAAACCAAAACTGGTAGAAAAACCCGCCAAGTTTCCAAAAACGATCGACCTTTGAAGGTAGTGATATCATTCAGCCATGGAAAGGCCGCCAAGATCAATCCTATTAGCCAAGTTAATCGCACCGCTTAATAGTTCGAAAGTTAAATGAAAATTTGAAGATTGCTAGCAGCAAAGCGCACAAATAAATTTCATTTTTTCCTATTTTTTTTTTTACAGAGCAGACTGGATGTTTTCCTACACCTGACACCATCAAGTTATTCAGTGCAAACTGTTGCCCATTACGGCCAGGTATGTACGTATGTATTTGGTGATCACGGGAACCCAATTCACGCATCCAGTTTGTTTCTTAATATTTCGTCTAATGGGTAATTTATGTCAGCCTACTATTTTTCTGCGTCTCCGCCAAAACGCAGAAAGGGATTTAAGTGCTCGTAAGAGACTCGTAGGTGTTCCCTGTCTACAGTACAGGTCGGATTTTGCATGAAAAGTAATACGCACAAGTATATTGGACAATACGCCTGTTGAGGCAGTGATTTGACCTGGTACCGCTTTCTCTTAGTAGAGGGCGTCAATTATATAGCCACCGCTTTCTGGCTATACGTGAACAAGTTGCCGGCTTATTTAAATTTTTGACTTTAAAACTTCGTGAGTGGCAGTGTAACAACTTAAATAAAGACGTAAAATTGGTTTTAAAAATACTACAAATTTGTCACGCAAAGTTAGGTAAAATTAAACTTATTATCAACCCATTGTATTATTTATTTTGTAATGTATTTGGTAACACATTTAGTTATTTCTTACAAGTAGTGCTGGCCTGGGATGTCTTAATTAAAGCTCGATTCCCAGTTGTGGCAATTGTCTTTTCATTTTTTCTCATGCAGTATAGCGTAGCTTTATCCTCACAAGGCCAGTCTTTAATGCAGACTGTTTACTTCTTTTACCTTTTACCTTGTGATTCATTCTTTATTTATTGCTTGCACTGTCTGGAACTGTAACTGAAACTGAAATTGAAATTAAGATCATCGCCGTAAACAGCGAATTGGAGCAGCAGGGCCACTCTTGCTAGTCCGTACCTTAAAAATCGAACCCACTACGAAAAATACGAGAGAAAAAACTGAGTACCCCATAAGAGACTATACAAATGACTAACATAAAAGTAGTAATAAATGAATGAATACAAGTATAAGAATGTAAAAATAGACTAATGAACACACAAATCGGGCCTTTTTAAAAAGCATCTCGAGTCGGTAAGGTTAACAAGGCTCTTGAAAAACTCAGCTAAAAGCACACAAAACTGTAGGCACTCCATAAGACACTATAAAAAAAAAGACTAACATTAAAGTATAAGAATGAATAAAAGTATAAGAATGATTAAAAGAATGTAAAAATAGACCACAGACCACAAAAATCGGGCCTTTTTAAAAAGCGCCTCAAATCGGGAAGGTTAACAAGGCTCTTGAACAAGCTTACAGATGATGACAAAACCATCTGATCACTTAAGGAATTTCACACAGGAACCACCATAGCAACACAGAACTTTCGCCGTCATTCCAATCTTGTTTTCGGAACACTCGGTATCAAGCAATGGCCATTCGTCATATAAGCAGCTTTAATTCAAAGAAATGCAGCGGAGAATATTCAAAGTTAGCATTAGGTTTTCCGCTAAATAGTGTCGCTCCAGTGAGGCCCGGGAATGAATTTGCGGCAGCTGGATGAGCACGTTGATGCGGCTGCGAAAAGAACCCTTTCTGGTCCTCTCGAAAGGGGGTCTCAGCCGTGTCCCCGACGGCATCGCCAGACGTCTAGGAATGTTAGGGGTGGGAAGTTCGCCAATTGTCTTACACAATCACTAAATAAGATTTCTGTTAAAGTAAAAAAAAAAAATCAACTAATGTAAACAGACGGTCACTACATTGAAACAGCAAGCTGAAAAGAAAAACAACTGCATAAAGAAACATTATAAAAATAAAACTGATTTACAGCTACACGGGTTAAATTAATACTTCCCAGTATACAAACAACTCAAGCAAGTTTAAAAGCCCAAAGAATAGATACTTAGAAAAGGAAAATTTGAATGGATATTGTATGTCTTGTTGCTTTTAACATGGGTACGTGTTAGGCGGCGTTCCAGAACCGTTTCATACTTTATTGCAGCAAACAACCGCGTCTTTCATTCTGCTTTTTACACTGCTCAGCCCTTGTTATTTCCTGTAGTTTTCAAATTTAAACTGAAGTTCTACTAAACATGGTTAACATGTCAGCATTTCAACGTTCTTGAAACACTGCGTAAAGAAAAGAGTAGCTACATTGTTAGATGGCGCCCTATTCATCCTCATTCTTCATGCTGTTGCCAGTCCGTCACGTTCTTGTTGAGTGTCGCCATTCTTGATGATGTTAGTTGCCATTTCCACCTTCGGCGGAACATAGCGTGTCAATTGGGCGATGATTCTGTTATGTCCTACTGTCCGGGTTCATCGAATTTTGCAAGAGGTTCAGATAAAAGATAAGCACTAGATTTGGAGTTTGGTTAACATCTCTTTAATGTGTGGCGCAGTGGCGTCCTGGACCACTGCACTGTGAGTGTGGTTGGAGCTAATGACCTCGCTGTCAAAGGGCCATTAATCCTCAAACCG
>JAHWFP010054649.1:0-15809 GCA_023313725.1 Lithobius niger | reverse complement strand
TCCTTTGCTGTTTTGACTTCGAATCAGTTAAACCTTACCTTAAGCATCAAACGAGTTCGTTTTTGTTTACCAATTCGTGCTACTTTGGCATAGCATACAGTTTTTTTTTAAGTTTTGCATCTTTATCAATCAGTGTAAGTCTTGCGTACTCGTTACAAATGCACTGAATTTCGGTCGCTTCGCTCGCTTATTTAGTGCAAGTTTTTATTTTGGTTTGTCCGCAGTTCTGTATTAGCGGCTTTGTCCGTTATTTGCAATGTAGGACGGCAAGTCAAATGTGCAACGGACATTTTACCTTTAACATGGGAGAGTAACGTGAAATCATTATATAAATCAATTGGTAATAAGAATAATGCTTCCTCTTCACGTGCGGATGAATTGTTGGCTCACCAACATTGTTAGCATTTGCTTAAACTTCAGGCGATGCGATGCCATGCATATGGCGTTTACTGATTGGTATTGTTGCATAAAAACAATGTTTAAAACAATGTAAAACAATCAATCTGGTCGTTTAGAGCTCCGTAACCCCTAAATCACTTGACCAATTAGAAAAGTCCTTATGGAGAGGGCACATCTACAGAGCAATACCTGTAAAATGAGCCAAGAACCAGCGTTATAGGACAAATAGTTTGATCTGTATTGATCTGTAGACAGCGTAGCAGAAACGTGTCGTGCCAACAAGAAGACGCCGCCAAAAATGAAAATCACGATTCCAGCTCGAGTACAGATCTATAAGCTATGACAAATCGGAAATTAATAAAAGTTGGTACACGTGTTGGCCAAGTCCCATAAAGCTCATATACCAAATTTAAGTGGAAAATGTAGAAAGACGGCGGAGAAATTAAGCATCGAAATTTCGGCTTTAACATGGGAGACCGAGGTCAAACCTTACAGTAAAGGCGGTATACGCTTAGGTTGGGCAAGCAAATTCATCATTATGCACTATAATGAAAGAGGGCGAGCGACCGACAATGTCAACAAACGGGTGTGGCCGGTAATAATCGAAATATTGCTTTAATAATGCTACCTCTTAGAGCAGACTTGAAGAGTTTCAAAGTTTGTTCCGTAACAATCACTGCCTGCATGCACGACCGTTGTTGGATTTATTGCGCTTGCTATCAGAACGGAGAAATGGGCAATTGAGCGTCCTCCATTGAAAAAAGACATTTACTTCCATAAAAAAACAAATAGCAGGGGTTAAAATGGAGGGGGAGCAGGGATGGGGATATTCAGACCACTCAATAGGGAAATCCGGGTCGGGGACGGGGGGGGGGAGAGGCGGTACGGGACGAGAAAGGGGTTGGGGGGGGGGGCATGGGGGAAAATCAGACCATAGAACTGGGTAGGCCGCAGGGGAGTTCGGAGGAGGAAGCAAGGGGCAGCCTTTTCATTCCATACTGCCCACTACAGTATTTCGCTCAGGTATGCGGAAACCGGCTAGAACGGCGTATGTTACGCCGGAGGTATTACAGCTAGTTTCCAGTTGAATTCGCGACCGTCTAAAAGAAAAGAAAATTTCCAAAAAGATTCGGTTAAACGATGCTGCAGGTGTAAGCATCGGCTTACATCTACATACACGTCGCAACCTACAGCAACATTTACAAAAAAAAATTGTGAAAAACGTTTTGGCTTTCATTTGGTCTCGAGTAGGCGTGTACGAGTTAACTCAAATCAAAACGTTTATCCAAAAATATACTATAGGTATAAGCTTATTAACGGCCGTATTACAGATATCCACTTAAGTGTAAGTGTGAGAGAGCAAATGTGAGGGCAAACATCTAAGGCAAGGGTGAACAATTTTAATATGACCACAAAAGCGAATGTGCGTGTTCTAACATCTGAGGGTATTTCTGTAGACTCGCTTTGATCCATACGATCCTTCGCCCGGCTTGGCCTTTTACTGGGTTTATGAAATACGGCTATTAGCCCTGCAGACTAGTTCAACTGAGCCTTTACGAAGCTTTTCTTTATTTTAGGCTATCGTGAATTTAGCTTGAAGTACTGTAACTAGAAAGACAGATTTAAGCGTGCAGATTTCTCGTCTCTAGTTTCACAGAAATGCAGTTTGACAGCCCAAGAGCACAAATTCGCCACTGCCCTTACCCCTCCCCCTCCCCACTCATTCACTGACTTTGTTCCATCTTCAATTTTTTTTTCACTGGGTGGGAACGGGTGTAAGCTTTAAGAAAAAATTGTGAGTTTGAGATGCTCTTTGGGTGGTTTTGACGTTGTCACTGACTCCTCAAGAAAGGAGTTTTGAATCGCATTACTCATCGAAATGGTGTTAAAAAAGTTACGTATGGTGTTTGCAAGTAACCAGGGGTGCTCGAAAACTCATTGTTGGATGGCACTGTAGGGAAAATCTGAAAACACCCCCCAAAGAGCCCCAAACTCGCCATTTTCTTGTAAGTGTTTAGGAACAAAACGGGCAGATTTTTACTTCTAATCGTCTTTTACCATTAAAAAAAATCAAGAATAATTAAGTAGAAAATGCCAGAAAATTAATGAAAAGTTTTGCGTTATTATTATGTTTTTATAACTTTAGGCCACTTAGAATTAATTAAGTAGTTCTCAGGAGCGTGCACACGGTTTTTTTTTTCTTAGCGCATGATACGTTTTTTATGACATTGTCTAAAACAAAAGTACCAATCACGCATCAGCACTTTTACCAAACATTACCTGGAGCCGATGACCACACGAGCTCTTTGCCCCATTCACATGATCGCCAAAAACTAATGACAAGGATCGTTCATAGGCATGTCACAACTAAAAACTTGTATCTAGAGAATAAGTTTTATCAAATGTGCAACTTTGCATGCTGATGCTGGCATTAAAACGTAGATATTGTACTCCACAATAAACTGTAAGGTACTGATTTCGTTTTGTTTGGTAAAAAAAAAAACCATCGCCCGCATCTGAAAAATCACGAATAAAACGTAAACAAAAAACACCACCTGCTCGCATCAATTTTTTTTAGTACCACTCCCGAGAACCACTTAATAATTTTTAGCGCCCTTAAAGCAACATCCAGCCGGCCTTATAACCTTCCGCCTGCCTCACAACACCTACGCGACAATCACATCCGCGTATTTACCACAGCTAAGGTCAACTGAGACGGTAGCTTCGTTCCTCGCAGCGAAAAACGTAGCTACTGTCTCAGTTGGCATTGCGCCTAATAGTCCAGCCAGCGTGAACCCATTGATTGTGTCGTCAAAAACCGGAATGATTCTCGTATTTTAAAATCACAATTTATAATTTTCTAGACTAGTGTGTTATAATTTTGCTTCGGCGGTCTATTGGAATAATTAATTTTAATTTTTACTGCATTAGCCTTCTAGATTTGTGATCTCATAGTAATTACTAACAAACGATTAAAATTAATACTGCGCACATACAGATAAAACTTCCAAGGTCATTGTAGGCGCGCGATGCATTATTTATGTTCGGGACGAACGTAAATAATGTTAGTAATATTCAACAGAAAATCTCCTAAACGCCACATTTTAAAACAGATTTTTAGCAAGGGAAAAACTAACGGTAAGTAAATAGACCTTTGGGGCCGTACTTGATGTGGAGGATCGAGAAAAATGGCGCTGGGAGGTATATCCATAGATTAGAAAGTTAACTAGATGTACCGTCTCACCTCTTCCCATCCTACGTGGACCTCTAGCGGAAGTTGCGGCTACTAATACCTTTGCTAATGGTTTTGCCTTCGAAGCAGCACGAAAGCAAAGCATTAGCAGAGGTATTAGTAGCCGCAACTTCCGCTAGAGGTCCGCGTAGGGTGGGAATAGGTGAGACGGTACATCTAGTTAACTTTCTAATCTATGGTATATCCCTTTAACTGTTTTGATATTTTGTGCCTCTCGTGAGCAAACGGCGCTTACGTAGCCACGGAGGTGCACAGCAATTTGTAAATCGAGGTTTGTCCGATGAATTTAAAACTCTTCCCTCTCACTCGTTAGCTGAATTGACGGACCCAATTTTGAATTTTACTTTTATGTTTGCGTCCTCCCCTCCCTCCGGTCCCCTCAAACAAATTTCGGGGGTGCGCCACTGAGGGAACATGTCCTTATAATTCTTATTTGTACCAATATGCCTTTTAAACTTTATTAGGTCATTGGTATCGTCTGGATTTTGTGATTTACTGAGATGAAAGTTTCTAGTCATAAAGTATGCCTTTATTTTGTGAAAGGTGGAGCACTTGGAATGTGACCAATGATGCTCCCGTTCAACCATCCGCAATATCTTATGTTAAGCACGCGAATGAATGAAGAAAAAGGGTCGTAACTTTTGTCTTATATTCTTTCGTCTTATATTTTTGCAGGTTACGATGGCTGACCGCCAGGCGGCGGAACGGGCGTGCAAAGACGCCAACCCCATCATTGATGGACGGAAAGCCAACGTCAACTTGGCGTACATTGGAGCCAAGCCCAGGGGGAACGCACAACACGGTAAGACAAACACACTACTGACAGGGTGGATCCGTACAATCACTACTTCAAAATGTATTGCTTGAACAATTTGGTAATGTATTGAGGAAGAGAATTTTGTTTTCTTTCCGCAAAAAGAGCACCATATGCCACGTCCACTGAAAAGACCATGGTGAAAAGACCACACCAGACTTTTCTGCTTCAGTAATTACTCAGATCGAAGCTTTACTCGCTCCAGAATGGTCGCCGACAACAAAACGACAGATCTATACAATATGTATAACTTAGATGTCGTTATACACATGGAAATGACGTCATCTTCGTTAATCATCGGTCTTTTACAGAAACTACGAAGCTGCTCCTCTGTAGCGTACGTAGTATGCCCGGATTAGGGCAATGAAGTTAATTTCGTGAGTCGTCGACTTTTACGGAATACGAAGATGCTTCTCGGTCAGGGTATGTTTAACGTGGTGTATCGGCGGCATTAAATGTCGTTTAGGCCTAATACGGAACATCTGCACCGAAGCAAACGAAATTACATGTTGGTTGACGAAATGTGATGGGGCTAGTATCGCTACTAGTAGAGGTAAACATCGTCAAAGATTACTTCCGACTAATCTTGCCATCGTAAACATCATAAAACCAAACATCGTAAATATAATTACTTGTCCCAACTCTCAAGCAGCCTTGAGAGATTAAGTCCAAACCAGTACGTAAATCGAAACCGTAAAACGAAATTAGCCTACTTCAGGGAATTGTTTTGTGGAAAGAAACAAAAATTCTCAAACCGAATCCCACTCGTGCTTCTATCAAATGTATAATTTGTGCGTTTTAACACTCGACTACTTTCCAGCAAATTTCCTTCCACCTTCGGTATCAGGAAATTAAATCTGGAAAGGAGTTTCGTGCTAAAACACACAAATTATACATTTCATGAAGCTCTTGGGGTATTATAGCCGACAATCCCCTTCGTAGAATGGAGGGAGGCATTGGGAAAGCGATATTAAAGCTGTTTTGGCCAATCACTCCTTCTCCTGAAAGCGAATTCTTATCACCATGTGCTGGTCTATTTATGTAATTTTATTTTATATGTTGCTCAATAAATAAGCCCCAATAATCAGTCGATGAATGAAAAACCCAACTGCTACAACAAAACACTCGAAAATGTCTACGTTTTGTTGCTAAGGGTCTGCCCCGGTCTCATGCAAAGTTAATAATTTTAGCTGAAATTCACGTACATAAGAACAAGGGAAAACGAAGAAAAGGGAATTGTAAAATGTCTCTTATGAAATTATTATAATTCTCTTTGTTTTTAAGTATGTTTTTAAACAGGATGGTCCATAAAAAAACCGGTGGAATTTTTCCCCAAGTCCAAGAGGGGAGGTCTGTCTTTGACTTAGAAAAAAGTGTGGACTTGTAAAACATTTTTCTTCCCTATTGGACTTAGCCTATTCCTACCATTGTATCACCCTGTATGTGTATAAAAATAACGGAAAACACAGAAAAGGAAAAAAATGTAAAATTGTTTAATTTATACAATTTTTTTTCCTTTGTTTTCGGTTGTTTTTTATGTATGTGACGAAGCTTTTAGCTGAAATTTATTGACTCTGGTTGGTAACGGGGCAGACCTATAAACCCGAAGCTTCGAATTAAGTGCATTTTGTTATAACATCATCAAAATTTACACAATACGTCTAGCAGTAGAACTGCACAAAACGTCCTTCTTTAAATTTTCAGTGAAACCGTTCGTATTCCTCAAAAACCCGGTCGCCAGAAAAAGAAGAAAAACTAGGACCTCTAAACGTAACGTACAGTTGCGCTTGTCGGTTTTTCGTATTTTCCTATCATACTATTGGGGTCTTATTTGGCTTATATTATGCTTATATTGGGTCTGTATTCGCAGAAGATATGTGGAAATGTGTTTTGTGCCATGGCAGAAATTTGCCTGAAAAAGATGATCTGGTGTACGAGACTGGCAAGTCCCTGAGAAAGTCCCTGAAAACACAAAGGGAGGGTAAAGCGGTAACCCATTTTCTAACCTTATTTCTGTCCATAGAGAGTGTATACTTAATCACGGAAAGGTCGGCAGTGATGCTCTCATTCACTTGCACAATCTGGGGATAAAAAGTTGATCTTGTTAACTGTTTGAAGTTTGATGAAGCTTTTAGTAATTCTGCATCGGAAAATCGATGATTTAAGGTGTGGGTGGTAATGAGGTTTTTTTTTTTTTTAAGTATTTTAGGGGGTGTGTGAAGTAGCTTTGCCAGGATGGTTAACAGAACATATGCGGTAATCCACAATAATTATTTTCAGTGAGTGTTAAAACCTATTTTTCTTTCGAGGGGGATTGCGGGGAGGCTTCCGGAATTGAACATACTGTAAAACAGTTTTAAATCGGCTTCTCGTAAGTCTTGCTGAATTTTCTCGTGGAAAGAAAAGCAGAACTTTTCTGGGAATGAAATAGTAAAAGCTTCGACTATTCACGGAAAAGGAATAACTTAGGTAGTTATTTGTAAAAGTCTGTTCGTAGCTTCGGCTGGATCAAGTTGCAAATAGGGCCTATGCAAGTGTTATTATACAATTCCGATTTTTCCAATGCATCTTTACACTTCTCAACGTCTAAACGTTAGATGTTTATCAATTGTTTATCGAACACCTCTTGTCAATAAACCCATACCATGGCCACTTCGTTTTTACTTCGTACACTTTCCATTATTTTCACTCCTGTGCAGACAAAGGATGTGGGTATTCTAGCTGATATAGCATTTACTTTACTAAGAATATTGATTCTGCGGTGTGATTTTGTGACCTCTTGACCATTATATGAAAAACTAATTACTTACGTGGATTAGTCATCTTGGATTAATTCCGAAATCGAAGCCGATTTGTGGCCGTCGGAACAGACTTTTGCTACGAGGGCCTTCTCAGTCAAGAGTTGGTGTAGGCTATCCTAGAAATCACTATGGTTCTACGGGTTTTTGGTTGGCTTAATCACTATGCTAAGTCGACACTATCATAATCGCTGGAACTTACCATATGAATTTGTCTGTATCCATCGCTGCTAACTTGCCATATGAATTAACGTTCGTATCAATCGCTGATAATTGCCATGTGAATTAACATCAGTATCAATTGCTGCGTATTTGCCATATGAATTAACGTCAGTATCAAATGCTGCTAACTTGCTATATGAATTAACAGTATCAATTGCTGCTAACTTGCCATATGAATTCACGTCAGTATCAATCGCTGCTAACTTGCCATATGAATTTACGTCAGTATCAATCGCGCTAGCTTGCCATATGAATTAATGTCAGTATCAATCGCTGCTAACTTGCCACATGAATTAACGTCAGTGTACGACAAACCAATGACAGAGGGTGCTGAATTCCAGTCCCCCAACCCTGGGCTACAACCCAACACTAGGCTACAACGTTGTTAAAGAAATGGAAATTACCTGTAAATATTAGTATTAAACAAAGTTTGTTGTTCATTGACGTTAATTCGCATGGTAAATTAGCAGGGATTATGGTAGTGGTGAGTCAGCATAGTGGTCTAGTGAAATGGCGGGTCCAGGCCAAATACCTGTGTTCAATTCCTGCACTCACGGTGGCACGTGAATTATTTTGTCAGAATTGCTGCTCACATGTCATTCTTCGCTATTTACAATATTGGCTCCACTGTGTTTCTTCGTTTAATACAAATCTTTGCAGCTAATTTCCGTTTCTTTAACACTCTTTTGCTGTTAGTACCATTTTATGTGATTATGTGTAAAAATTGATCTGGTCGGTGACCACATAGGGGACCTTGACAAAGTCCCTGCTAGTCGGTGCCGGCTTGAGTATTATGAGAGACTACCAGCTTCTTCAAATAAAGCGATTTAGCCACTGACGTTGATTCAGTTGGTCGGAAACACATATCAAAGCCTCTAATGATACCCATTGCGGATTCTGATTCGCCAATATTTGGTAGTCTATAGAAAAGAACTGGGTATTTCGAAAATAGGCTTCAGTGATATGCATTGTTTCCCAAAACTGTGGTGATTTTCGTGTGGGTTGCTAAATTTTTTTGTCATTTTATTTTTTCTTAGATGAAATTAATTAAGGGTGTAATATAAAGTTGGGCTAAATCGTATACTTTGTAATCCGGTGATTCACTCTAACTAAACACATGAAGGCCATACACGAGAACAAACTGATTAAGAGTTTGTGGACTGAGTCTTACATTCTAACCTAGTAACTCATCCTAACCAAACCTGACATAATCGTGCATGAGTGCAAAATTGATTAAAAGTCATACACTTGGTGACTTAGGGAATTAACTTGACCCAAACCTGATAAAAACCATGTGTGAGAGCAAATTGACTATAGAGTTTGACTATTGACTATACGGCTATAAAGTTTCTTATAGAGTTGGCCGATCCAGTGGCTCGATCACTCTGACCAAACCTGATAAAACCATGCATGAGAGCAAATTGATTAAAGGTGTCATATTGGCTGAGTCGTATACTTAGTGACCCAGTGACGCACTCTAACCAAACCTGATCAAACCGTGCATGAGAGCAACTTGATTAAGGGTGTCGTATACAATTGGCTGAGTTGTACACATTGTGGTACAATGACTCACCGTAACCAAACCTGATAAAACCTTACACAAGAGCAAATTGATTAAGGTTCTCGTATTGGCCGAGTCGTATAATTAATGACTTAGTGACTCACTCTAACCAAACCTGATTAAACCATGCACGAGCGAGAGCAACTTGATTAAGGGTGTCGTATAGAATTGGCTGAGTTGTACACTTTGTGATCCAGTGATTCACCCTAACCAAACCTGATAAAACCTTGCACAAGAACAAATTGGTCATGGATCTTGTATAGAGTTGGCCAAGTCATATACTTTGTGACCCACTGACTCACTCTAACCAAACCAGATTAAACTGTGCATGAGAGCAACTTGATTAAGGGTGTCGCACACAATTGGCTGATTTGACACATTGTGATCCACTGACTCGCTCTAACTAATCCTGATAAAACCTTGCACGAGAGCAAATTGGCTAAGGGTCTTATTTGGAGTTGGCCGAGCCATATACTTTGTGACCCAGTGACTCAATCTCTCAAATCTGATAAACCAAGCATGAGAGCAACTTGATTAAGTGTCATATAAAATCGGCCGAGTTGTACACATTGTGATCCAGTGATTCACCCGAACCAAACCAGATAAAACCTTGCACGAGTGCAAATTGGTTAAGGGTCTTGTATAGAGTTGACAGAGTCATACACTTTGTGATCCAGTGACTCACTCCTGACCAAACCAGGCACGAGAGCAAATTGATTAACGGTGTTGCATACAGCTGGCCAAGTCGTATGTTTTGTGATCCAGTAATTTTAAACTCTAAACAAACCTGAGGAAATTCTCGTATACTGTTGGTCGAGTTGCATACTTAGTTATCCAGTGAATCACTCTTAACCAAACCTGATTAAACCATGCGTGACAGCAAATTGATCAAGGGTCTCTGATAGAGTTGGCAAAGTCACGCACTATGTGATCCAGTGACTCTAACAAAACTCGATAAAGCCATGCATGGTACCAAATTAATTGAGGGTCTCGTATAGAGGTGGCTGAGTCACACACTATGTGATCCAGTGACTCACTCTAACAAAACTTGATAAAACCATGCATGATACCAAATTAATTAAGGGTCTCGTATAGAGTTGTCTGAGTCACCCACTATGTGATCCAGTGGCTCACTCTTAAACCAAACCTGACGAAATCGTTGAGTGCAAAATTGATTTAAGAGGCTCATGTAGAGTTGGACTGGTTCATATACTTTGTTACCATGTAGCTCACTCTAATAAAACCTGACAAAACCATGCATGAGTGCAAGATAGATTAAAAGTCTCGTATAGAATTGGACTGAATCATATACTTGGTGACCCAGTGGCTTAATTTAACCAAGTCTAATAAAACCGTGCATGAGAACAAGTTGATGTATTACCTTCAGCTACATCGCACACGTTACATGGAATATAGGTTTTTACTAAGATCCCATCGTACAAGCAGAGGATGAGGGCTACTTCCGTCTACAGCTGATGTATAGTCAGCTAGCTCCATTGCTAACCTGGCAATCTAGTGGGATAACTACTTATCAAACTGTGTCTTCTGAATTTCTTCCAAACTTGGAAATCCAGTGGGAGTCGTAGTTACGTTAACTTGAGCCACCTTACATTCAGCCAGTAGTACGGGACTTTGGTTTTTATCCTCTTACATCCTAGAGATCTACAACTTGGTTTAAACAACCATTCTTGTAACGGATAACAAAGTACTCAGTGAAGGTCAAGAATCCAACTGGCAAATTTCCCTGAAGGCCGTTTTAACGACCACAGGAAGGAGAGCGCCAAGTGGTCAGTTTCGAAGAAAAAAAATTCATTTTCAATACAAGGCCTGAACTTTGGTAGGAAAACCATTACAGCAGCCATCTCAAGCTCCAAAACACTGTACTTTTTCTCGCATTCAGTCAGTCTCCTGTAAATGGAATAAGTACAAGACAATGTCCTTCGACATGTTGGGAAATCGCTGCTGTAGAACCTGAAATTGAGGCATCTGCAGAAATTTCGAAGTGATATCCAGGTCAGGGAGTGCTAAAACATAGTTTCCTAGACTGTCCTTCATTTGCTGTAATACACCCAACTGTGGTTTACCACACCCAAGGTGAGTTTTCCTTGAGGAGTTCACAAAGAGGGGCTACACCTTTTCATGGAGATTTTTAATGCACACTCCGTAAGAGTCCATCATACAAAGAAATGTACGTAAGCACTTTGTTTCCTGGTTCATAAAATCTGTGTAGCACCTTAACCCTTTCAGACTTTGGTGACAACACTCGGGATCAAATCATGTGCCCCATATTTCCTTGACGTAAACGTGTATCTTTTTTAGTCCTGCTTTTCCCAGTCTATCCAGTACGTGTGCAATGATCATGCGCCAAAAAATTTAGATTAGGCCTAAATTTAATACCTGGGGAAAAGTGATTTTAAAAATGAGATAATGGTTAAAAATGGTTACGAGCTTCGGTCATTGCGCGATGAAAGCGGCGCATGTTCGATTTGCCTGTGAAACGAAGTCATCACATTCTGTCCTTCGGTCAGTGTGCGACGTCAGTGTGCGATTGAAGATGAGCACATTCCGAGTTTTTATGTTATCCACTTGAAATCAGCGCCTATCTGAAGTCGAAACGTTGTGTTCATTAACCTTCTTGCACTTTTTTTTGCCTGTATTCATTTCGTTACAAATGAAATGCTTATCCTTATTTCGTTGTAAATCCTTGACAAAAAAAAAGCAAAAGTTTTGAGTATTTGATTTGAAGAAATCCACCCTGCGAAGTACTTTTTTTTTTTACTTTTTCTTTTTTTGTTAAAATAACTCTAAGGGTTATTTCCATTTGCTCGTTTTCTAGGCAGTCTATCATCTCTATTTCTATACGGTAAGTTAAACGACTTCGAACAAGTTTTGCAAACCATAAAGACAACGGGGAGAAATTTGTTGTTTCCAATGGCAACAACGTCTGGGGTTTCCGAAGCCCTTCCTGAGGTAATTTGCCATTATTCATATCATTTCAGTTTTTTCTATTAATAGAAATTTTGAAAGCACTATTTTGATAAATATTATTTTAATATAGGGTGATTGTTTAAGTCGTCATCCAACTTAGTAATTCAAGAATTGCTGAAATATTTCTCATGATATTTGCATGATGTGATGACAAGGATAATTGATTGAACAAAAAGCGAATGACCCTATCAAATGTTATCATGGTCATTCCATGGCTGTCTAGCTTCCAAAGTATGCATCACACACCATTGCAATAAATAGTACTAGAGAACAGAGATCCATTACCAGTGCAAATTTTAAAAACATAACGCAGTCGGTCAATAATTGGAACTATGTCACACGTAAAACTGCTATTAGCGACCCCTAAATGCATCTTACTCTCACACTGTGGCACGAGCATCGTACGCCATGTAGGGGTAGCGAACGAAGGTAGGAGAGTTCGTCTCCGGATTGTACGTCCCACGGGTACGGACTATTCGTCCCCAAAAATACACACTACCGGAATGAACCGTGTATCGAGCGCACACTTGCAGCACGCAGTAAGAACTGTGGAGAGCCAACATCAGCCTCCCCAATCAAAACTGTAGGAAACTCAATGCCAGAATACAGCCTACGAACTATGAAATGCTGGGTGTGCGCAATCGGAACTGCGGGGGGAGGGGGGACAAGCACTTTGCTAGGGAATGATAAACAGCTTAAAGCATCTCCAATGAGAACTACTGGAATATACGAAGAATTGAAAATGAAAATCCGGGTGTGCACAATCAGAACTGTGGGGAGCCGTAAATGGTAAACATCCTAAAACCTCTCCATCAGAACTACCGGAAACCTCGCTGCCTGAAAAATAAGACATCAGGTCTGTGTAGTCTGAACTGTAAGAACTCTTGAAAATTAAAAAGTGAAAAAATAATTGTCCCGGAAGCAATCCGGGGAACGAATCGTCTGTGGGAAGAAAATTCCAGGAGACATAAAGTCTTGGACGAAAAGTCCGGGTATTAAATATTTGAGGACGAAAAGTCCAAACACCATCGTAAACAGCCATTTTCCGTGTGACAGTTCTTTGTGGTTTAAATTTCATTGCAGTTTTTGCATTGGTAATGTGTCGATTTTCCTTACAAGTTTCCGATGTATTTTCATGGTGTACCATGCGCAGCGAAGAGGCTCGCAATGCAATGACCGTGGTATTCTTAGGCAATGTCATTTCTTTCTTGTCCAATCAATGGACCTCTTCCTAACATAACGTCACCCAAATCTCAGGATAAATCGTTCATTATTCTTTGAGCCATCAGATTCATTGTTGCTTGACTGAACACTGTATATTGTTCACACAACACACAAGGTTGTCAATTAATCAAATTTTTCATTTCACTGTCGTACGTTTCCCCCAAAATGTCTTTGTGGTTTGTAATTATGTGCTTCATATTTTGGGGGGATATTTTGCTTCTGAATCTGCAATGTCTTTTAAAAATATTTTAATGCTGTTTTCACTTTCGAACCATTACTAACGACTGATTTATTTACCTAATTGACTGATAAATTCAATAACACTAAGGTAACTGGGAAACGGCAATCTGGAAGTTATGATGAAAACTGGGACATTTCTAACGCATCTGGTGTGGTTTAATTGTTGTCCACAGTCTCTGACACCATTTGATTTTAAAACCTTGCCTGATCAAAGACGCCTGTTCACCATTTCGAAAGCATTGCCCATATACTAAACACAGCCATCCACATTCCAGATTATCTGTCATTCAAAAGGCTGGTGTGGGTCACGTGATCTCGTTTCAGTTATGAAAATCGCGTTGCTGCTGATAATAGTGTCGTTCCATTTTTACTTTACTGTGATTTTCTTTACATTACTTGAAGATTGCTGCGTGTAGGAGTTGAAACGGTGAAAAGGCGCCTTTAAAGCGGACACAAAGTATACATATAAATTACAAATCGTTGAATTTTTGGTTCTGGGTAATTTGGACTCTTTTCAAAAACACAAATGCGTAAATAACATGAAGGAAAATAATAACAAAAATTGTAAAAAGAATGGTAAAAATGAATGGTAAAAAAATTGTTCCCTAAAAACATGTACGGTACTTTCCTGACGTTAGGTTTGTAAAGGAGCTCTTAGTCTTTCTTGAGACAGTAGTTGGTTGTAACTGTGTATCTTTTAGTGATGTACGCTGCGGAGCAGTGCCGTGGAGCTTCTCATCCTGAGGTGATGTTGGTCTGTTTGTCTGTCTACACGATAACTGTTGAAACCATTATCGGATTCATTTTTAATTTTCTAACGTGCTTTCTATATATCTGTGAATTTAAGTGACTGTGCGAGTTTATTATACAGCAAACAAATACAGTACAACAATGCCGTATGTGCCCAAACCCCACAAGAGCTTAAGCGGCGTGTGGCATACAGGACACCATAAAATGAATAGTAAAAAAAAAAAAAAACAAGACACTGCAAACTTAACAACATGTAAGTAAAAATAAAACTATTGAACTGTAAATGCAAAAGTAAATATGAAAATAATGTGCATAGGAACTTCTGCATGATGAATTGACAAGGTAAGGCTTACTTACTGCGAAAGATGAAGTTTAGTTTAAAATTTTGAACAATTTTCCTATTTAAAATGTAGGGTTAATGAATGCTCAAAAGCCGTTTAAACAAAATTTTTGAAGGGGTAAATGTCAACAATTTCTGTTTAAGTTGTTTGGCACACTGTTGTAGAACTTAGCTGCATCGGTGCTGTGTTTCATTACTGACTTTAGGCTGAAAAACGTAATTGATGGATTCACTCAAAGTACGGTAGTTGGTTAGTAAACGAGTTGTAGCACGAGTGTTATTCCTCCGAAAACGAATTATTACTCGATAAACATACAAGTTCGGATTTAAGTTTGGAACTTAATAAAGCTGGGCAAGGAATTTTGATGATTTCGTTTCTCGAATTTAAAAAATAATACATCGTGAACACAATAAAGAGTCTAAGCATATTCTGGGAAATTAATCAGGGAAATCCGGGAAATTAATGAAGAAAAATAAAGTTGCGGGACTTTGTTTATTCATTCCAAGTAATGGTAGACAAATTCGGCCAATACGCCAAACTTATAAAATGGTTTTACTAATTTTTTCATTTGTCAATTTGTTTTAAGAATTCAATAATTTGTTTGCTGATAGTTATGCTATCTCGTAAGGTTTACCCCTGGAACCTTGTACTATTGGGTTGTTCCACGTAATGCAACGTGTCAAGAGCAATAGCAGAGCTCTTTCCGGTCGTAACTAAGTATACACGGGCAAGATTACCCAAGATGCCACAGTTGGTGACGTCGTTGCTTTCAAACCAAAACAATGGCGTACTTTTACTTTTACGATATCAGCTCGTGCTGGTCCTGACCGTCTGTTGTTGATACGGTACAACAAGCGATGCGTATTTTCAGTCGCAATGCTGATTGGGTTTAGGTAGTTTAATCACTGTAATACAATTTAAACATATAGAGTAGTCCGGCTTACGTTTGATAAGTGTTCATTCATTTTTAGTTCAGCTCGGAGATCGGTTACTCCAACTCGTTAGGCAAAATCAAGTCAAAGAGATGCAAGAATTAGTAAAACTAGAGCGAACGACAAGCAGAAACGTCAGACACGTTTGAGTTTTGCCGATGCATCTCGCAAAATCTCGCTCGTTTCTCGCGTTGATGCGCAGTATTAAGTGGACGGACCCGACCAAACCTACATGACCAAGTTGTCGACGCGCCATTAAGCCTCAATTCCCCCCCCCCCCTACATAA
>JAHWFP010054631.1:0-15592 GCA_023313725.1 Lithobius niger | reverse complement strand
TAATAACTAATAATAAGTCACTTAAATCACTTCTAAGATTTATACAGGTGTTTGTAGTAATGACTAACACTATTCATTAATATTGCTGGTGGCACAAGTATATGTGTGACGTAAAATGTACTGAAACCAATGTTTCATGAGTAGTGTCTTGAAGCGAGACAAGTTGTTGTGATGAGGCCGTAAGTCGATACCCACACTCTATACTTGTACCATGTTTAATGCTAAACTATGTGGTTGTTACAGTGATGGGATTTGTATGAAATTCTGGCCCGAGAGGAATATACAAACGAGGGGGAGCTGTGGCCTGGGAGCCTACGAGCTGTGTATTTGTTCACATCTCTCTATTTTTTATACTCTGGTATATTTTTCCTGCTTATGTGCTAAGAGCATTGTTATGTTGGCATCAGACACCCTTTCTCTGTTTTAGTGCGTTTATCTTCTGTTAGACATTGTCTGTCTGTTTTTTTCTGTTGCGCTGCGCAGCCATCTTGTATGTAACTGGTGAGGAAAGAGAACGGTTCTTTTTTCTAACCGTGGCTGACGAGTCAGGTTAGACTCTTTTCAACAAGATTCATGAATGTTGAACTGAATTTGTTGTGGCAATGTGGAGTTCGGACCAAACCACAGATAAGTAAATCATGTTAAATGAACTGTGTAAAAACCGTGGGTGAATCTTTAAAATTGCATTTGCTAATGTATTTGCTAAAAAGTTTAGAGAAGCGGTTCAGATAACATAACCGAGGTAGAGCTCTTTTACACTTACATTGTCACGCAAGGTTCATAACGTTGACTCAGCGTGTAAACTTAATTTGTGTATGCCAAACCATTGGGTTCTATTTGTAGCGTAAATTAACATACTATATTATGATCCGACGGTAGGTGCGTCAGAAACGGCCTCTGGTGATTATTAAAAATGTCCATGATTACGTGGTGATATTAAACACTTTTCACATTTCCCACATCGTATGGCGTGACTTCAAAGGTCGACCTACTTCTATTTTTTAAACACTAGCTTTTAAGACCGACTATTAATCAGCCTCTATCAACTAGTCCCATTAGCTCAGTCGATAAAGGTATCATCGTAAACCCAAACAGCCTGATATCAGCCTGATCGCAAGTTTGAAACTGACTCCAGCCTTTGTGTAAGAAACAAATTTTTCTTCACTGCCAATACTAAATATACAGAAAATGCAAACTGCGAACTTGAAGGCCAACTGAAGAGAGCAATCCGAGAGCCAGACGAGAACCAAGATGGCTAACGAGTTCCAAGATGGTCACCGAAAAACAGAAATCGAACCCTCTGTTGAGAAGCTGGAAGTTCACAAAACAAAATGGCCACTGAGCATAACTTCTGGACTGGATGGGTGTCCTTCTCTCTCCTAGTCTATACATCCACTGCTCTAGTTGGTGGTTCCTGCAGTTCTGCGGGCGTTTGTGACCCAAACTTGGTTCAAACTTTCCACTAGTGTATCATAATTGTTTACAAGGATTAACCTTTCTGATTCTACAAATTATAGACCTATTGCACTCCTCACTGTGCCGTATACAACATAAAAAGTACGGTATGTAGCCAAATGATATCCTAACATAGTGAAGGAGTTCGGTCTTTAATAAGACTGGATATTGCTAGTTCTTCATTTTGTAGTTGTTCAAATAGTACCTACAAGTTTTCTTTGCAACTTCACGGTTTCCAGAATACTTATTTTGCTGTTTATTGATGGATTTTCAAGTCCCCTTACCCCCCCCCATATTTTTTTCTTTAAAATTAGAAGTAATGATGTTGAACTCCTTCACGATCTCAGCAGTGAATAAACAATGTCCTTTGTAATTCTAGTTTGCTGGATGGCTATGACCTAACAGTTGCTTATGCGATAAAAAGTATTTCTACTGCATATTTCATCACAAACTTTCTGGAACGCCTCAAATAATACTTACATCCACGACTTCTTATGAAGACAAAGAACAGTATTACTACTTGAAGTAGTAATATTATAAGCAGGATAAAATTTATGGCAGTTGCATGAATGCTTTTGCTTATTGTTGATGGTGCATATACAAAATATATGTTGTATTTGTCTACCAGGTGTCTTATATACAAATAGATTACTCCTGCAATGATATAAACATTAATAGGTGTCAAACAAATAAGCACAATTGGTATTTTTAATTTCATTTTAATTTCATTATAATTTCATTTTAAAAAATCACAAGATTTCGGATGATGACTTAAAAGGATTAATGTAAGGCATTCCATCAACCTACATGATTTAACCATGGAAGCTTCACTGGCAGCCATTAAGACAAATATTTGCCAGCACTTGCTTGGCAAACATGACCTAATGAGTCAAGTCAAAAGGCTTACGTTGTTAGACAAGCCTTCGTGCATCTTTGTGCATATCATGATTGTAGGGTTGTCGGTAATGGTAGAAAAAATACCAACTCTGGGATGGCAACTCAGGCTATAAAATTATTAACCCATTGGTGACAATGGATTAACGACTACACAAGAGTAAAAAGCAATAAGTCCAGTGATGAAAGCAAGTTGACACAAGATAGAATTGCATCTTTGACTTATAGATGTACACGTGGAACTAAAAAAACTGGGACTAAATGAAATATCCCATCCCAATATAAAAATCTTCTTAAAAATGCAAGCTTTGTTTAAACAGCTGTTAGTTTCCCACACTTGCCTGGCAACATCATCTTATTGGAAAAATGATACTTAATGTGAAAAATACTAAAGTCCTTCCAACTAATGTATAATACACTGCATACAATGGATTTCAGTTGTTCTTTTTGTATTTAGAAGCATTTATAAAAACGTATCATTGCAGTGTTAATGGTTTTATTTGCCTTTTAAACTTTCCCAGGAGACAAGTATGTGAATTAATTCTTGGCAGTAGTAGAAAAAGAATGAAACAAACAATTTTAAATTAACAACATACCAAATGGAGTAATCACTGGACAAGGGATGCTGTATAACACAATCACAGATACGTTGAGAAGCATCCATGCATATTGCACTCCAAATTGAAACTCGTTAAAGAGCCTCTAGAATTTAACAAAAAGATAACATAAACTTGTGGTTTTCATAAATTATGCATAAACGAAAAGTCTAAGTCTTTTTATTCTTACGAGCATGCACAATTTCTGTTCTCATGTCACACCATAGCAGAAACACCTGCACAATGCCATTCCAATAACATTCGGTTTTATTAATGCAAGTCACAATCCAACCCATTCGTCTTTCAAGTTTTCAGTGGACTTGTCCTGTACACAAATGGTTGAGAAGTGAAAGAAGGGATGGTGAAGGTTTGTCTATCCCTCAAGAAATACACACAAATTCGAAGTAAGCAGTAATTTACTTTCGGCATGTTTTAAAAGAGAAAGAACCCACGCTGATTTAAGGAGTCATTATTTTTGACATTTCTCTGGTCACGTCGTACGTGCATACATTAATCATTTTCATCTCCTTAATGGGAAAAAAAGTAGAACAAAAGTTGTTCTTTTATACGAAGAGATCAAACAGTCCGTCTAATCACATTCCTCTGGTAAAGGATGGGGCTTAATTAACTTGGATAACTGACATAAGGCAGGTAACCGCTGAGTCGTATTGGGTAACTGTGAATACTTACTTTGATCCTTACAGTCTAATACCCCTAAACGATTTACTCCATCATTTAAAGAGAAGATGATGGAAAAATTGGTGGTTCAAGCGGTGTGAAGGACATTTACCTAACATTATTAACTTTTTAAAGACTAAAGTTGACTCTGATAAATTCGTTTCTAAGTATGTCAATGCTCTCCCTTAACTTAACATCTTTAACTCTTTCCATCGACGGTGTGACTCATAATTAAAAACCATTAACTGTCGACTTTCCAAATAACAAATGGGCAAACAGGTACATGTCATTGTTTGATGAATTAGGAATTAAATATCACAATGTAACCAATTGCATATAAGTTACCCCAATTATAAAAGTTGAGGACGTACATTCTTTTGCATCGATTTGACAGCTGATTCATATTCTAACGATACAACTCACATGTCTCTGGTTAACAATGCTATTGTTAGATTGGAACTGGCTTTCTCCACAGATTTACCACAAAACATGTCTGTAGTGCTTTTGGGTGAAAAAGCAGCGTTAATTGAAATTAATGAGTAGAGGAATGTACTTTCCACCGAATAATAACGAATACGCATAAAATATTCACTGTTTTAGTGTATTTCTCAGTGTTGCCCCTTCTAATCATGTTCCCCCGGTAAAGGATGGAGCCTTACTCGGATAAGTGAAATAAGGCGGATTGTTACTGGGTCAGTTTGAGTGATTGTGAATACTCTGATTCGTACGGTTTAATACCCTTGTCAAACAATTTACTTCATCACTTAAAGATGGGGGAAATGGGGGTTCAATACTGAAACTTTACATGTTGTAACCGGCTGTTACATGAACGGCAAGATGCAACATGAAGCCAACACTTCGTAGTGCATCTTGTTACATGAGCTGCAGCGTGCCTATCCAATTGCTGCCTAACATGGGAATTGGCCGAACATCAGCAGCAAGGCAAAGAGCGAGTCCAACTGTTCAATCAGTTGGAACCGGATCACTATAGTCAGCTGGTCACGTGACGTAACTCTTTGGCGGGAATCTTCCAGCTGGTATAAAAGGAGAAGATCCTCAATTGGTGTTGGAGGAGCAACTCGAAAGGTGAACCTCTAAATGCTCACTAGGGCCGAAACAGGCTGCAAACTTGGTTCAGTGCCTAATATGTGATAGTCTGTGCATAGTCCCCTAGCTGTGCAGTAGGGAGTAAATTGGAATTGAGATTGATACTTGAAACCTCTCATCCACTCTGTGATGACTGTGATGCTTCGCCAGAAAGGCGCTGAGAGCAGAATGGCTCACAGCTTGACTGGCTGCAATTATAGTAACTGGGGTGAAACCCGTGAACGTAGAGGCAATTTTTCAGGGATGAACTCTGCATGGAGCCCTTTTCAAGGATTCAGTGTAAAGCCCCAAAAAGGTGCCATGTCAACTACGTAGGGCATGGAGAAGAAAAATCGCTGTCAAAATTTCAGCAAAATTTGATACAAACTATGCTAGTGCTTTGAACTTGACCAAAAACTAGATGTTAAAGAATTGTTCCTCTACCCCTTCGGGATAAGAAATTCATGTTTTCCAAACCTTCGGGCTAGCAGAAGATTTTTGCGACTTTTTCTCACTTAGTACGGTGAAGAAACGAGCAAAAAATACTTGGAAGGAACTCGGAAATTTTTTTCCGAGTGATACAACCAAATTTGGACAGTCTCTAGGATCAAGCCAGTGACTGCGTGCTCGAGAATCCTACAGTAGCCAGAATTTTTTTTCACTCTGAACACGTTGGTAATGGAAATTAAAATGCAACCCATTTTCTTTTTTGCGAGTAATTTAAAGTTAAACCGTGGTAAATAACGCTTGCAGTTGGTAATTAAACCCCGTTTAAGAAAGTTCATGACACTTGAAGGCGATTTGCGATCCAGTTAGTGACAGCATGCTTGGGCAACCCAGAAAAGTCGATTTTCTAGTTATCTGATCTAGTATTTACACAAGTAAATAACATTAAACAAAGGGGCGGTTTGTAGACTCAGTGATCCCCTACAAATGCCATGTTTTATTTTGGCTGGAAGGTAAAGGTAGGCAGATATAAAACCATTAATTTTTTAAAAAGAAAATAAAGTTTAAATGTAAAATACTGAGTATTGGGGGAAATAAACCCAGCAAACAGATATTTACAAGAGTGGAAAAATGAAGGAGCACACTTTGAGGCTTCAAGATGAAAGTTGGATTGAGCAGTAGTGAGCTTAACTTCATTATTTTGAAATCATTTCAACTAGTAAACTTGAGAATACAGAGTTTGTGAAGCAAAAACACACTTAGACTGTTCTCCCAATACCAGTCAGTTCCTGAAATACCAGGGCTGGCTTTTTTCGAATAGCGCCGCACACAGAGGTGTCATGGACATGGGAATTAGGCTTGAAATGCGCGTAGAGTTGAAGCGTAATAGGGCTGAGAACCGGCGGAAGGCATCAAACCGAAAAAGCACTTCGTAGGAAAAAAAAAGCGGGAATGCATTTTTTTTTTCACTAACAGACATTACGAGTTTTGAAGCTTGTAATTAAGCAATAAATACCTTCAGATTGACGTCCTAAGTACTGAAAAGTCTAGAAATGGAAAATTCACGAAAAAGGGTGAGAACAGGGAAATGCAGAAATGCACCCTTGGTTGAAGACTTAGGAGAGAATATGGGTGATTCTCGGGGTGAAGACCAGGATATTTTTGAGCCTGAATTTTCTAGTTCAGAAAGATCCCTGTCTCCACCCAGGTTAGAACGTTTGGCTATAAAATACAAGTGGAAATGGAGCATTTTGCGCAGATTTTCGAAATTAGGCAGTCATGTCCAGTACCTCTGATGACTTTTGGGATACAGTTTTTAGGCAGATGGAAAGTTGTGTAGCTGGAAATCGAAATGGAGTGAATGTCTTCTCACAACCCCGTATATTTTGCAACAGAATGAAAATGTGAGGAGGCGATGTCGCTCCACACCTTCTGCTTCCAACAGACGACAAACTCGTGCTGTAGGAGCTGGTAGAAGTACACGGATTCTTCGTCACCGCTATCCACAAGAAGACAACCCTAATCGCGTGGATAAGGAGACGTACGCTAACCGAATCAGATGTCAACATTCAGAAAACCAGGAACCGGAAGTACACATGCGCGGTATTAACAACCTCTGCTTAATGTGATGTTTCGCCAGAAAGGTGTAGAATAGCCGAATTACAGCAATGGGGGTGAACCCCATGAATGTAGAGGCAATTTTTCACAGAGCCCCTTTTCAAGGATTCAGTGTAAAAGCCCCAAAAGTCGCCATGCCAACGAGGGGACGGGCACGGAGACAAAAAATCGCCGTCAGAATTTCAGCAAAGTTTGATGAAGTACGCTAGTGCTTTGAACTTGGCAGAGAGCTACGTGCTAAAGAATCGTTGCCCTAGCCCTGCAAGGTGAGGCTGAACGATGGTTGAAGGTTTTTGGATCATTTGAGTCGAACTTTAATTTGTAGTTGAAAGCTGAAATTATGAAGAAGACTTCTAACGTGAATTAGAACAAAGAACTCAGGCACTTGACGAACCTTTTTCTAGTTACGCCCATAAAGCACATAATGTTGAATATACACCCAGACTATAAACAGCATCTCCAAGTGTAATGATTTATTCTAGCGAGCAAATTGTCCCAGAACGAACCATTATCTTGTCAGGATAGCTGTTGGAATAAACAGTACACTATTGCATAAATATAACACTTAAAAAAGAAGGCGTAATGATAAGCAGCAATTCAACAACAATGGGCCTTTTAATCTACACTCTAGGGAACATAATATTGACCCCACAATCGGTCAATTAAATCGAGACAGCATTGTTATTAATCAAAATGTAGCGATTACAACATATCAACATTAAGATTGGCGGTTGGCATTTCTAATCATGATTACGGTTGGAATAATACTAATGATCGTTAATCAATCGGCTTATTAAGCTATATTAAGGTGTGTTATTAACCGTAGTTAAGCTCAACAATCATATCTGTTATTACTATGGGAATACTTAGCTTTACAAGGACGCTTGTCCGTGGCTATCGCTTGGTTGCTAGGCTACTCGGCCCAGCTTCCCGTCTGCTCGGCTTGGCCCTTCTCACGTACGACGATTCTTCCCAAGAATGCACTGGCATGAACGATTTAAAACAACTGACTTAGCTCCAAATTTTGGGGAGCCTTTTATGTATAAAGCATATCTCGGCTACAATCGATCAATGTCTAATTGATTGATCTAGACACACGCTAGTGTGTCGCCGCCAAGTAACAGTAGATCATCCCATTGTACACATCCGATTGTTAAAAATTGATTGTTAATGATAAAAAGGCGGCTCACTAGCAGACATGTGTCTGTTAACTGTAAGCAACTGAAAGCATATTTTAGCATGTTGAGGATAAATCCCAATGCGACAGAAATGTTTCAAATTGTGGAAAATGTAAGGGGAAGAGCCAGAGATTGAGAAAAACTAAAATTTAAAGGATGAGTGTCCACCAATCATAGAGAAAAAGATGCGTCAATAACGTTGTTTTTATGTTACTGTCTAGTTAGCTAGCTAGCTAGCTACTAATAAGATTTTTCCCATGTTAAATCCCATAGACTTTTTGCTCATGGCTAGCGCAAAATTGCGAAGGCCTACGTACCTGAATATTTGCACACGGATGCTTGGTGATCTGAGGATGGTCCTTTTGTTGGTTTGGGGGTTGTAGGGGTCAGGACAAATGCGTGGGAGGGTTTTGAAATTTGCCACCGGCGAATTTAAATTTCGTTTCTTTTCAAAGTTGCAACCAAAGATTTTAAGCAACAATGGCTTGAACAATCAAGACCAGTCCTTAGATTTATTGTAAAAGCCTGGATGAACTAAAAACTGAACTGTAACGAAGGACACAATAAAGAAACATTAACGTTGCCGTGGATTGCGTAAGAATAAAGGGATGCACGTTAGCTGATGGTTACGCAACAATACGAGCATACACGACCTAATGGGTTTTTTTTTGTTAATAACCACCAAAAAAAATGCTTCGCGTTCTGCTGTTTTAGTAACAGCTACCTTCGGGGGTTTCTGCTTGACTAAATGTGAACTAAATCTTGAAAAATTAAGGGGAAGTTGCAGGGATAAACAAAACAACTGAAGGGGATGCGCTGATTGAGTGAGCGAAGCGAACGAAATCAGCGATTGTTAGTCAGTGTGTGCAAAAATGAGATTGAAGCATCCTAAACAGACGGTGTAACCTTATGTACGTTCACAGTCCTATGAAAGTTGTGATATCCACCCAAAACCAAAACTGGTAGAAAAACGGTCGGCCTTTGAAGGTAGTGATATCATTCCACCAGGAAGAGGCCGCCAAGGTTAATCCTATTAGCCAAGTTAATCGCACCGAATAATACTTTGGACGTTAAATGAAAACTTGAAGATTGCTACCGCTAGTAGCAATCTTCTAGTTTTCATTTAACTTTCGAACTATTAGTAGATAGACCAACCTTCAAAGACCAACCGTTTTTGGAAACTTGGCGGGTTTTTCTACCAGTTTTGGTTTTGGGTGGATTGCATTTACTGAGAAATTCTGGACTTAACAGTCCGGGTCCTTATTTCCAATTAGGGACCGCTATACCTGTCAATCGCGGCATTGTTACTTCGGGAGTGCATTAGCCGAATTCTCCATATTCCATGCACGAGTTACTCTTAACTTAATGAACTGTCACATACACACCTGTGCGGGAGGTATAGGATATCGCCGCTTTCCGAGTGCTGGGATTTAACAATGTTGAGGGCACCATTGTTGGATTCCAGCATGAGGAAAGCTATTTTTTTTTTGATTGATTGTATTTACTGAGAAATTCTGGACTTGACAGTACTGGTCCTTATTTCCAATTAGGGACTGCTACGTCTGTCAATCACAGCATTGTTACTTCGGGAGTGCATTAGCCGAATTCTCCGTATTCCATTCATGAGTTACTCTTAACTTAATGAACTGTCACCTGAACACCTACATGGTAGTGATTGATTGTTGGTTCTCGGAAATGATTGACCATAGATGTCGATCTTATCTTAATTAAACTCTCTTTTGTATAGTGAGAATGGTTCCATGAACACGTAAATAATGTGTAATTATGTCAACCTTCAAGCCTTAACCATAGATCAATTACACTGGTACAGTTTCCAAAGAATACACAGCTTTCTTGGTCTTCAGAATTTGAGCCCCAGTTTCTGAACATTCAACTGGAGCCAATTTAGTCCGTAATAAATAATATTCGGTTCACGCATTAATAAATGTATGATATATCTGAAAGTCTGTGAATAATTAATTAGCTTTATTGTTTCTCCTATATTATTATTATTGCCAAATAAATCCCTTACACAAGCTCAAAGGTTTGACTCCCTTAGAGGATTGGTGCCGAAAGTTAAGAGGATTGGTAGGTGCCCAGTGAATGTACACCCACTCCCGACTCAACCCCGTCAGTAGAATCACGGTTGGCGTGGAGGAGTTACTCACAGGTAACGCAGGGAAGCCAACCAACGCGAAAGAGGCAGTGCTTCGTGTCGGTCAAACCACTAAACAGACAGAGCAGCAACCAACAAATGAATGATAACTTTTAATGGAAGCTGCTGGACTGGGAAGGAACAAGGATGTAGATTTAACCAGCGTTCGAAAAAGCCAAAAAATATAGAGGAAGGTCGCTAGCCTGATTAAACAAGGTTGCGACTGGGAAAAACGTTGATTGGTGAGCAAAAGCGGGTTTGTGGAGAGGCAGGCTTTAAACCGTGTTTTTGCCCCAAATGCTCGTTTTTTTAAGGGCATAGACGGGAAACTAAGGGTGGTGCTGTACCTTTAATTAATGTTAAAGTGGCAGAATTACCGTTCTCATCGCTAATCGATACCGGAGCCAGTTCAATGATAATTTCGCCATAGTGCGAGCTTTGCAGGCAAAGGGCATTAAGTGGTGCAGAGATTGTTGCGCCCAATTTATCTTGGCGGCTGGAAATATCCAAGGTAATGAGTACATCAGATCAACGATCAGGTGGCCTGGTGTACTCTACTCAGCAAAAATTTTCATCCTGGACAATGCTACTGGTAGTATAACTCTAGGAGGGATTTCTTGGGTCGGACTGGCCTCGTACCAAACATACAAAAAGGTGGCTGGCGTGTAGATTCAGAAGAACAAGAAATGATTCCTTTTGCAAAATATGGCAGCCGATAACTGAACCTTGAACAACTAAAGCAACTGGATGTAGGGTTGGAGAGTTAGCAGTGTGCTAAAGATGACGCCCTTTTGGAAAAAAAAATCCAACAGGCTCATTCTTCAGATGGACAACGTAAGTTAAGGTGTTTAAACAACTATAAACAATAAACATGTTTTAACATCTAAACGAGGCAGCACTCATCTCTACCAAAATAGGATCGAGGTTGAACCAGGCACACAACCAATTTGTTTGCCACATAAACCAGTAAATAAGGGGACTAGAGCTATCATAGAGCCAAATCCTCGAATGGATTCAGGACGGTGTCATTAAACAGTCAATGCCACCTTAGGAAGCTGTAACTTGTCTTGTCCAAAAAAAGGGTGACGAGGGGGTAAAAGTTTCTGCCTTGACTACTGCCTCTTGAACGCTACGACAGAGAAGGAAAGCCAGCCGACCATTAATACAAGTTAAGTATTTTCCATGCTTGGCAAGACAAAATGGTTTACAGTTCTGGACATGAAGTCAGGCAATCTGCAGATCAGAATGGAAACTGAAAGCAAGAAATACATATGTTTCTGCGGTAATATGGGAAGTTGGCAGTTCAAACGTATGCCATATGGCCTATGTAATGAATCAGCATCCTTTGCATGGCTTATGGACCTGGCGTTGGGCGACGCAATGTACTCCCTCACAATGATTTACGTTGACGATTTGGTAATCTATTCCCAGGATTATCAAAGTCACTTGGGTCATATTTCAGATATGCTGGACAGGTTTGGTAGAGCAGGCTTCACAGTGAATCTGAAGGCGGCACATTTTTTGCTAAGTAAATCTCCTACTTGGGTCACATAATCCATTCAGAAGAGTTGTCACCCTTGCCATAGAAGGCGCAGGTCATAAAGTAATTTCCAGAGACAGGTACGTAAACTCTTGGTATGATGGGCTTCCATCATGCATTCATCAGAGATTTCCATGTTAAGGCCGCTCCTCTTCATAACCTTCAGAAAAAGAGATGCAGTCTGGGAGTTGCAGCAACCACAATCTGACGCAGTGCAACCAGAGGTGTCGGCACGTGGGGTTATGGAGGGGGATCCCCCTCCAATGTTTGGCAAGTTACACGAAAAGTCGGCAATTTTGAGCCTCGTCGGCAAAAATGAGTTGCTGAAAAGTTATTTTCTAAAATCTCAAGTAAAATGTCAGTAGGCGGATGGCCCATCTCGCTATTCTTGCCAACGAGGTCTTCTTTGAGAGAATCCACTTTAGAGGAATCCACTTTAGAGAATTCACTTTAGAGGAATTTCTCTCCCGCAAGATATGTTTCCCAATGTTCAATAGCTTCAATTGCAGCTAAGGCCTCCAGCTCGAACACGGGGTACTTCTTTTCTCTTTCCTTCAGCATTCGACTGAAAAATTCCACGACTCGTACTTCTCCATCGATGTTCTGTGTGAGGATGGCCCCAAGACCCTCCATGGACGCATCCGATTCTGCGACAAAGGGCTTCGAGAAGTCTGGTAATGCCAGGATGCCTGCGGTGAGGTGTCTGTCCTTAAGTTTGTCGAATGCTGCTTGGTGAACCCCTCGCCACTCGAAGACTTGGTCTTTTCTTGTCAGCTGGTGTAGCGGCGCTGCAATCGACGAGAAGTGGGCTATGAAATTCCTAAAGTAGCCACACAACCCCAAGAAGGCTTCCAGCTTCTTCCTTGACGTCGGTCTGGAACAGTTCCTGATGGCAGACGTGTTCTGGTGTTAACTCGATTCCGTTGGTTGTCACGCGAATGCCGAGAATTTTCAGTTCTGGTACACCGAAAAAGCATTTTTTCGTCTTCGACGTGAAACCTGCCACTCGTAGCCGCTTGAATATCTCCTTCAGAGCCCAATAGTGCTCCTTCCATGTCCTTGTTGCGACGATGACACCGATGTAGAGTATGCAGACCTTATTGATGAGGTTCCCTAGGATCACGATCATGGTGTTCTGAAAGACCTGGCTCGCTGTCTTGAGCCCGAAGGGTAAAACTTTAAAATGGAATGCCCCTCTATGGCAAACGAAGGTAGTGCAGTCCTTGCTTGCCGGATCTAACGGATTTGATGGAATCCATGCTCGCCATCTAAGAGCGAAATGTACTTTGCCCCGGTGAGAAAGTGAAAAACCTCATCGGTTCATGGCATGGGGTAGTTATCTGTTTAGATCCACGAGTTCAAATATCGGTAATCCAATATTGGACGGAATCCTCCTCCATTCTTATTCCTTTTGAGAAAGAAGGGTGAGCCCCGCTCACTGTCTGATGGCTCGATGCGATCCGATGCAAGTAATTCGTCCACCATTTTGCCTATCTCCTTTTTCAGTGCAGGCGATGTCGAGTACACTCTCTGCAAAAGCGGCTTGGAGTTGTCTTGAAGCTTGATCGAGCATTCATGATCCTTTAACCTCCCTGGCTTTCCCAGAAATATATCTTTGTTTTGCTCAAGCAGCCAATCAAGGAACGCCAACTCTCCTTCGGTGAGGTTGTTCAACTTAAGTTGACCCTGTTCAGTTTGAATGAACCAGGCGGGGTGTTGAATTGGTGTTCCGGGATTCGCCGCTTGTGCCGAAAGCGGAAACGAGTGCCTGACATCTCCATCGAAGTTGCCGATCAGGTTTGCATAGCCGATATGGAGCTTGACTTTCTGGGCATAGTCATTTCCCAAGATGCAGTTTATTGCCAGATCATCAATTACCGTAAGGTCCATGTTGATGCGACGTCCGTATGTGACTTTCGGAATCGTTATCTTCTCCGTGGGTAGACTGCCGGCTTGGCGTTGGCCCCGTGTAGGCTTGAATTCTCCTTGCTGCATCAGGAAAGATTCCCATTAGCCAATCCATCCGGATGTTGCTGGCAGATGATCCAGAGTCTCGGCCCACGAAGAAACCATGGCCGAAGGCGACGACATGTATTGATAGCATGTTTTCCGGAGGACCCAGGTGAAGGGTTTGCTGCTCAGGTTGCTGTTGAGGCTGACGTCTTGGTCTTTTAGGCATGGTGCAGAATCTGGCGATGTGGCCTATTTCGTCACAATTGTAGCAGGTGGCACTCCTGTGCCAGTGTCTCAGACTGTTTGGCCTTCTGTTGGCATCCGGTGCGGTTGCTTGTTCCTGCGGTGCTCCGTTTCCAGAAGTTTGGGCTTGGGTGTCTGAAGCTAGCATTGAAGGTGCGGCTGAGGCAGGAGAAAAGGCTTGCGGAGAATTGCGGAGATGGTCGTACCGATGCGACTTGGTGACGTTGGATCGTGGTGGCTGCGACAAATTTCTGTTGCTGCGGGTTGGTCTGTTGCTAGTTCAGCTGAAGGTTGGTCTGTTGCGAGTTCAGCTGCGAAGTGCTTGAAGACGGCATGTGTGGCATTATTCCCACTCTTCTGTTGTCTTTGTACTGATCTTGACATTTCTCGGGAAATCTTGTATAGTGGGCAGGTCATCTAACACTTCGAGTAACTCGTCTGTGGATTTCACCCTTAAGTTGCTAGGTGCACCTTTAAACTCTCATGCATCTGTCCTATTATCAAATCAGCTTCTTCTTTAGGCTTTAAACTGAATGACAACTTGTTTATCTGGTGCAACATTCTGAGAACGAATAACGCTAGTGCTTCCTGATGCTGTTGCCTCATGCTATAAATTCTTGTAAACCTCTCTGCATCGGTTGTTTTCTTCTGAAATCTTTACTGCAGTGCAGTCTTTATGCCTTCCCAGTCTTGTGGTTTCACTTTCAGAGACCCCCACCAGTGCATGTATTGATCTTGCATAGTCTGGTGGTGTGCAAGTCTTTGGTTGACAACGAGCTACCAGTTAGTTGCATTGTGGTATCAGCTATCCACCCTGATAAGGTAGAATTGTCATTCAGTATCTGAGGTTTAAATGACTTGTAAGTAATGGCATTCGCAAGGTTGTTTAGCCACTGTGGTTGTTCATTAGGTTCATCAGCTTTAAATTGTTCAGTAGTCTGTGCTAAAACATCTTTGCTTTTGCTAAAATCTGCCAAAGAATCTTTAAAAATTGCACCCGAGGCTTGACTTGCATTTATTTCTTGCAAATTCGGCAAAAATTCGACACTCGCGTAACTGGGTGGTGCTAACGAAGTTTGCTGGTTTTGGGGTGCTCTAAAAAGTTCGTTACTGTTAGCTTTACAATCGCCACTTCCATTGCTATTCGCAAGTTTTATGCGCTCCATTTCTGCTAATAACTACTCATAATTTGTCTTTTAATTTCATGCACTTCTAGAAGGCTATCATATTTTTGACGTTTAACCTCTTCCGTTAATGTATTTAAATCTCTACTTGCGCTGCATCTAAAATATCGATCGTTTTGTCGGATGCGTTCGCGCGACTGGCACTGCCATCTAGCGGCGGCGAAGGTAACTGGTCTTGGTTTTGGGGATCGCTGCTTACTTGAGAATTCATGTCGGCAACAAAATGCGTTTGCGAATTATTAGCGGAAGTTTCAAAAAGTTCTACCACCTCACCATCCATGGTAACATAGTAGCTAACCGATTTGGGGGTGCTAACAACGTTGAAGATAGAAGTCATGCCTTGTAAAAGCCAAAAACCCGATCGCAAATTTTCAAGAAACCAAAATGGCGTCGATTTTTAATAATTTTACCACAGATTAAAGAACTCTCCTCTTACAGATACGTCACTCGTACCTCAGCCAGCGCTTCAAAAATGGGGCCTCGTTTCAGCAACGCGTCGGCGCGATGACTCATGTTCTCGCACTTTATTCGCCAGATGTCACTAGCAGATAGCAGAAAGCGAAACT
>JAHWFP010054606.1:78988-94880 GCA_023313725.1 Lithobius niger | reverse complement strand
TTTTAAACTTTTTTTGTACCGTACAAAGTCAATAAAGCATTTCATGGAGTGGCTGTTAATGATCCTTTAGAAACAGCAAAGCCTACTTGAAATAAATCCATGAGCTGTGATAAGGCAGTACAGAAATTATATAGATCTGTAGCTATTCTTGCGTAGAATTTCTTAATGGAATGACCATCATATTCAAAGAGATGACATCTCTTAATATAGCAAAAAGGGGTTTGTACCTTTCTCATTTCATTAGTCTTTCAGTAGCATAATTAATAATTTCCGTGGTTAAGTGCTAGAGTGTTGACCGTTTCTTGGTAACGGTGCAAGACTGAGGAAAGAGTTTTACGATCAGTATTACTTACAACTGAATTGTTCCTCCGCTTGATTCTCGCGAGGTTTACACTTGCCTTAATGCAGTTTATATTCGGAATTGTTTGCTATTAGTGTACTTGTACCATGGGTAATTTGATGCTGCATCGAAGTGACACATGCTTAGTCATTTTACCTGGTCTCCTGTTCAGGCAACTTCTTTAGAAGCTATGGGGTCGGTGCTCCACCATCAAGGAAGTACAGGGCAGTAATTGAAGAGATGCACTTCCTTCCAGAGGAGATTCGTGTTGATCAAGGCCACGCACATTCGTCTGAAGCTAAAACAAGCGGAGGAAGAGTAAAGAATTTTAAGATGTTGCTTTTATGACAAATTCCCACATGGAGATAGTGAAATTAGCAGCGACTGCTGCGTTGAAATCTTTCATTGCAATGCCTGATGAATCAAGAAAAAAAAAATGTTGGTCGAATGTTTGCAGCTTCTCAGAAAGGCTTCAGTTTCACAACTTTCAATTGGAGCAGTTGACTAGTGTTCCGCCAGGTTTTTCGGCATCTTGATGCATGTCTGGAAGCAGTGTTCAACTCCTCGGTTAATGTTATAGGGACGTTAGAGACTTTTACGTATTCACGGTTCGTCGTTGCTTTTCAAGGGAAGTGGTTGGAACTAGCTCCGGAGTAGAAGGAAGAGAAGGCCAGTTAACTCCAAGGGTCAACTTTAACCCCAAGTTGTTCACATGCTGGTTCTTAGCAGACAGAACTCTTCGCGACAGTGTCGGAATCCATTTGCCCCACTTCCCGTCCGATTCGCGTGAGGCAAATATTCAACGCTCGTCAGATCGAGGCCGTGAACAAATAGGATGTTTGCCGTCACGGAGTGGATATAGGAGAGGTTTTGGAGGTTAGTGACATGCTCCCTCCTTTGAAGTGCTCTCAACAGGCTGCTTACAAGCAAAGGTCTCCCAAAAAGCAATGAAACTGCAAATCTCAAAATCGATAATACAAATGATTACAAGAATAAACGTTAGGGTTGTGAAAAATCCAGACAAAGTCCTTCCTCACATACCTGCGTCTATGCTGGCTTAGTCCCAACAACTGCTGACCGTGCGCACCCGCAGTTCGAGCATGTCTCCGCTTCATGAATTTGTTTACACACTTGTATGATAGTGATGACCATGACTTAGTCCATGATTGTGCAACTCCCATTCTGATCCAAGCAGTACCACTTCACGACGTCTTACATCCACACACACTGTGAAAGAGGATTCAGCCTCCTGCAATGGAGACCACAGAAATACGACTGGTAAGTGCGACATACAGTGGGAAATGGCAAGAGAGCCCATAAATTGGAAGGCTGCCTTGCTCCTGTCCATTCCACATTTTCAACTGGCGTTGCATAAGGGTCAGTATCTCGCAATCACTTGGTAGCAGCTCAAATTCATAGTTTATCCGCAACGACCACTCCAGGACCTCCAATTCAATGCACCTGTGTAGAGCAGCAGGCAAAGCTACGGTTCACTTCTCGACTGCCATCACAAACAACGTCTAAACCCTCAACCTAATTGTCCATCGTATCCGGCCGGACATACTCCTTCTTTCATGATGGTGGTGGTTTGATTGTCCGTGTAGGACGCTGTTCCCTTGGGGTTGACCGTCCCAAGTCGAGAATGATCGTTGTGCGCCACGCTGGTACCACGGGTTTGCACATCAGTCACTGCTATGGTCACCTGGTCGCCGTCCTCTTCCGCTGCTTTTTGTTGCGTTTTCGTCCGATCCCTCCGGCATTTCAAAGCTTGATGTGTCTTAGCAGGAGCCTGACTGTCGTGATGCTTACTATGTCTGTGCGCCAAGGCTTGCGACTTAGGTGGGTTGAATGCCTTGAGAGGAGATTTGCTTGGCTCCGCAGTAAATCATGATTGTGTGGCATGCCTTGAAGAGTTCATCAAAGGTCTTGATGCCACGGTATGTCCAGAAGTTCCTGCAACGGTCATTCATCTGATCCACCAGCATTTCCACTTCATCACGCTCTGTCCCACGCTTGACTATCTTAAACTGGGCAAACATCGTGTTGGCAAAGTCCACCAGTGACGTATGTCGTTCCTGTTGTGAGATGCTCATAAGCACAAGCCTATCCTGATCACGCTTGGGACGCTTGTAAGATGCTCTCAGTTCTTTGAAAATATCTTTCCAAGAGGTTATTGGTGTCCGCTGAGCTTGCCACAATATCATTTACTTCCCCTTGTAATAGAATGAGTAGCTTGAGCGTGGCTCATGCCAGAGCATGGTTAACTTGCCATGTAAATCTGATTAAATCATCACTAATCAATTAACATCGGCTCACTGTCAACTGAATTTGCTCACCCGCAAGCTAATACAATGGAACGTGTCAATCAAACAATGAAAGCCTGCCTCAGCGCGTTTGCATACAAAACCATAATCCCTGCGCTCCAGTATGCCATGAGGACTACCCGACACGCCAGCACTGATAACACCCATTAGTTCCTGTGGAATGGCAGAGACCCGAGGACTCTGCTACAGATTCTTAGCCTGCCAGCGAATCAAGACACCCTCACAGTGCAGAAGTACACAGAGCAGCACCATGAAGCCAAGCAGAAGACACATGACCTTGTCCGTGTGTATCTGGCAGAGGAAATGCAAAGCGACCCAATGACAAGAAGCAGAAACCAGTGTAATTTCAGGACAGACAACTTGCAAAAATCAAGAATCATGCCTGGTCTAACGCTCAACAAGGCTTTACAGCTATGTCACCTTCGCTGTGATCCTGGCTGCCAAGCAAATGTAACTAAGAACGAGTAACTCAGTTTAGTTGCATTAGGCTTTAGTTTTAAGTTTTCAAGACAGCTTACAAACCCTGACCAGCGAGTAACAAGAATAATTACATAATGCGAGTCAACATTGAGTCACTTACGCCTGCACAGTTTTTGCACGCACGCACGCGCATGCAAGGAGGGGGATTCCCTCCGCTGGGTCCGCCAGGAGTGTTAAAGGGTGGAACGAGGAGTGCGGGAATGTGTATAGCACTCATCGTGACAGCTAAACTCGCTGCCAAGTATAAAGTGCCCTATAGGATGATCTGCAAGAAGTTCCTTATAGGGCAAAGAATACAGACCAGGCAATGATTTTGTAAAGCACCTTTGTACTTATTCAACCTTATCCACACCCTTTAAAAGATGAAGCGACCAGAGCTGACTTGCTAATTCCAACGTCGGACGAACAAAAACTTTGGACATAAAGCAACGGCGAACAATAGCTGCACTGCAATTTGCAGATGTCGTAATGAGGCAGCAGTGAAGTGAAGATTTGAGGTCAGATTAAAGAAGATCCCCGAACCCCTCACCGAATCAACCAGATCCCAAGAATCACTACTAATCCTGTAGTCAATTAATGTGAGCAAATTTCCCACATGCAGGCGCAAACAGTTGTCTGTTGCCAATGGCAGTTGCCATTTTTCCGATCAAACTACCACCTCGTTAATGCTTTCCTGCCAAGAGACAGCATCCTCAGAGGAGACAACTGGTGAGTGCAAGCTGAGAGCATCCACGAACTTCGACTGAATTGCCGAGAAATTTTAATAATTTAGGTCAGTAATGTGTGTCAACTACAAAGGACCCAAACTGCACCCTTGTGGGAAACCACTGATTACCTTCGAGTCACTAGACTTGATCCAGATCACAACGTGCTGTGAATGATTTGTGATGAAGGCATTTCCAAATCAACAGTTCCCTTGAAAATCCTAATGAGTCCAATTTCTATAATAATTTAGAGTGATCACCGAGTCAAAGGCTTTGCCGAAATCAAAAAAGATTTTATCTGTATCAATTTTATGATCAATAGCGTCTAACTAATGATCCAACGATTTTTGATGAAAGTCAATTCCAGTCCTTCACAATTGATTCCATAATCTTGCATGGTACTGCAATGAGTTAGGAAAATTGGAAGATATTTTTTTGGGTCGGTCAGTTTACCCTTTTTAAAAATTGGAACCACATTAGCTGTACTCCAAATAGATGGAATTAGCGAACACCATTGTCAAAAGCAAATGTCTTGATTACCAAAAGGAAAAGCTTGGGTGCAAGAATGGATCCCTGTGGGAGACCATATGGCAAAGGCTGCCAATTTGCACTCACATTCTCGACGACAACAGCCTGACTACAATTCATCGCCCATTCCTTAATCCATCTACCAATGGGCCCAACAAAGCCAACCTCGCTTAAGACACCTTCCACAATTGAGAAGTCAATTTTACCGAATGCGTTTTGTAGGTCAAAGAAATCTTGATCGATAGGTTCGTGGTTATCAACACATTGGAAGACAATGTCGTAAAAATAAATTAAATTAGTAACAGTATAGTGTCCCTTACGGAAACCATGTTGATCATCAGAGTCTGCAGTAAAGAGTAAGTTTCCAAGTAACAGCCAAGATGATCAACAAGGATTCGCTCGAACAACTTACCAACATGTGAGGTGATTGAAATTGGATGATAGGTTTTTGGTTCAAGACGGTCTCCCTTTTTAAAAATCGGAGTAACCAGTGCTTTTTTCCAGTATGGGCACACTTACGAATCTTGCACAGATCTATTGTAGAAATTTGTTAAAAAAAAGGTACCAGTACATTAGAAAATGTCTTGAAAAAAGTCATCGGAATCCCATCTGGACCACTACGACACGAATATTTAGCCCGCCGAATAGCAGAAGAAACATGGCAATGACTTATAATTAATGGTGATTCACACCAACGAACTGTAACACAGTTGCAATTGTGAAGGCAGAGGTGAGTAAATTTGCACGATCGAAAGGATCAACAGTAACATCCCACTCAGAGTTATACAAGGGACCAACATTAGTGATCTTATTATTGCATTTCCTAATGTAACTGAAAAATGGCTTAGTATCATTTACACTGCTGGAAGCAAGGGCTTCTTCACAGAGCCTTCTTTGAATTTTTGACTCTTTCACAATCCACTTGTTAAGTGTAGAATAGCGTTCAAAGCTTTCCGTCGCACTAACACAAAATGGGTTTTCTATTTCACAACAGTACTATTTCCAAAGTTTTTTCTCGAGTTTAAAAGCAAAAGACAGGGTGAGCTTGGGTAGCGTTTCACAACAGGTGAGGGGGGTGAATTTTATTTAACTGTTTATCGCATAGTTCTTGCCAATGACAGCCGTAGACCTGCTGTCCACCGTTTTTTTTTTTTTTTTTTTTTTGTAGTTACGTTATTATAAGATTTCAAGTCTTACCAGTACATCTTCATTTCATAACAAAAAAATTACACAGCAATGAGGCAGGGTGGGGCAATTCTCCTTTTTCTTTTTTTCTTCTTCTGATTGTAGGGTACGGGGAACAGTCTTAGTTAGAGCTCCTTGAAGTTCGAGCTGGTGCAAATATCTGGGACTGATAGGCTAGCTGTCCGCGTCCCGGTGAAATTTTAACGCACCCCTTCCCCACTTGGAGGAAGGACCTTATCACGTCTTCCTCCAAGCTCTCCCCGCGCCGCAACTTGGTGGCAATAAATGTAAAAGACTGGTCGTTATGTATCAAGGGAAGAATTTTTTTTTCTATACGATACCAAATAATGCCGCCCCTCCCCAACTAGCTGCAGAAAATGGTTGCCCCCCTACACTCACAAATATGTTCAGCCACGCCCACCATTCCCATAAAATAAGCACCAACAAAATTCCAAATATGCATAATAGCAGGCTCACTTGTTAGTAAAAGGTTTAAGTTTTGTTTTTAATCAGCCCGTTTTTGTAAAAAAGTTCCTTAAGCTATTTGATATCCCAAAAAAGGTTAAACAATATCCCCCCCCCCCCCTCTGGCGGGAGGGGAGGTCTACAACAATCATGGAGACAACAATGTACCACGCCGTCAGGAGTGCCTCCACAAGCTGGGATCATCAACCCCCTCCCCTGTTTTACCCTCCCGCCCCCCCCCCCCCAAGCCCCTAGCGATACATAATGGCCGATGTCCGTAACATGAGTTACTCATCCTAAGATGTAAGTAAAAACAGTATTAGAATGTTGGTGCTGGTTAGGACATTACGATCATCTTTACAATATACAAATGTCTTAGCATATTATGTTGTTTCTGCCAGCTCCGTAAGTTTATGTGGTTAGTAGAGCGCAGGCGTCAATGAACTTTTGCCCAAGCTGATTCCTTAGCTTTCAGGTAGGGGTTTTGAGACAGCAGTGGTAGGAGACGATAATTTAGTAAAGAAGGGTGGTACCAAACTTTTGCTTAAGAAGCAACCCTGACTTAATTTTTAAAACTAGTTGTATAGTGGCTGGAATGGGATTACTATACTATACTAGTTGGCAAAATGGGGTACCCCCCACTACCCCCAACCAAGTGCCCTTCGCCTTGGCCCTGTTTTTTCTTCTCTTGCAGGCTTCGGGGAGAGTCATGTCAGCTTTTGGTCATGGTATTAGAGCTCTTGAGAGTGCGAGCGTTGCTGGTGGAAATATCTGGGACCGATGCCCTAGTTGCCCGTGTCCCAGACAAATTCATCTCGCCAACCAGGAAGCAAAATAAATATGATGTAAGTAGATTGGGACATTACGATCTAACTTAAAACAATATACGATTTCAGTGAAATGAACCAGTTCAATAAAGGGCCAGCAAACCTTTAAGAATTTGGATGATTCAATTTTCTGTCAAGCCTGATTTCTATATGAGCAAATGTGGCTATACTGTCTATAGTACAACCAGCCACATGGGGCTCGGCATGCCTGCACGGACATCAACAACACGAACATATGTTTATGTGTGTGTTGTTGTTCTCCGTGCCAATCCCCTGTGAGTATTGCAGCTAGGATTACTAGCAAGCTAATATTACCCTGGATTAGGTACTGCAGCTAGCTAATAATCCTAGATACTAGTAGTGCGCTGGCGCTGGCGCTGGCTTGCTGAAATCTAAAAACTGAAAGATGTCTGCTCCATGAAAAGGTACTCTGTTATTTATGTATTTTAACCCGTATTAGAGGGGGCGGAAGAACCGAGCAAAAGTAACTCCTCCGTTACGTCTTAACGTATGCTTATGCACCCATAATTTCCATACTGCTATCTTCGGTAAATAACTCGCTGCATTTCACGTGGTGCAAGCAAGTCTTGGTCAAAAGACTAAGGGGTTTTGAAATATCAATGGTGTACATAATATGTATTGTAATAGATAGTGTCTATGGGCCTGATAACGGTATCCAGGTTTGAAAGACTCAAGCCCCGGTAGATTGTTGGGCTAAAGTCTAGAATACACCCATACCCGATATCCTTCTGAAATTGATTCCAAATGGCTCCAGCACCTTCATACATCCAGGAACAGTCTGTTTTATATAGCGGAAATGTGTTAAAACGACTTAAATTGGTCAATTTGTAGCTCCGCAATCCGTACATTTATACGGTGTATGCGTTCGCTCGCGGGGCCTTACGGAGCAGGGAAACTTATATTTTTTTTCGTAAACAGTTAAGATAAGCGGGTAGTTATTGTCAGTTGCGTGTGCTTTTGTTGTTATTGTCGGTTAGGTTAGGCAGGTACCGGCTTCTGTTTGGCGTTTCACTTGTAATGAACTTTTTGGGGTTTGGCGTTTCACTTGTGGTGCTTCACTGCGCGGCGTCGTCAGCCTCGAGCCTGCCGTGGCTTGGCATCAAAAACCTTGGGTTTAAAACATGGGATCAGTTAAAACATGGTTTTAACACGTTTCCGCAGCTTGGGATCAGTTTGTAGTGCCATTCTAGCCAATTTAAGGCAAGTTTTTTGTCTTTTTCTTAAAATTTGGGCCATATGCGTGAAGTAGACTTGTGCCGATTGTTGAAAACTAGGTTTTGATCTTGTTAAACAGGGTGGGGTTCAAAAGCTCATGATAAAATTCCCTGATTTTTCCAGGTTTTCCAAATCAATACTAACATTTTTCCCTGATTTTTTTTTGGTCGAAGGAAGGTGCAGTACAGGACTAAAATTTTTTTCACATTTCACTCAAATCGCAATAACTATATCGGCATTGCTTTGCTAACTCAAAAATTGCACTGCCCTTTTTTCCCTAGTTAAGTATAAGCGTGTTGGGACTATATATTATTTACAGGTTCGAAAAGTGTGGTAAACAACCAGTTACAATACGATCGGGAATATGGTAGATGAATTGTAAAGGTCAGTGGTACAATATATTGCTTACAAGAGCATGAAAAGGCAACAATCTGAATAAAACTAAAAACTCACTTAACATGTAACGTCCCACAATAATATTATCGCTTTATCAGAAATGGCCGAGTAAAGGAAATAAAGTTTTAACTGAAATAAAGTGAAGTTTTAGAAGTAAAAAATTAAATCTGAATTACCTATTCTTTATAAGTGAAATATTTTCCCGGCAGTGTTCAAATTCCCTGATTTTCGGTAAATATTTTTCAAATTCCCTTATTTTTCCCTAAATTTCCAGACTTGATAAATTCCCTGAACGCCACCCTGTTAAAGTGAACCTACCACCTGCCAAACCTAACCTAATCAACTCAAAACTAGTCTGCCAAAAAACCATGTCTTTTTGTTTGCCGAGATCCACATCTCGTCGCTGCGGTCCCCACAACTCATCCAAGGTAGGCTTCATACAGACAGCCCAACCGTGACTAGAGATACTGGAATTATACTTAATATGTATACTACATATTGTATGTGGCATGGCTTCCAATTGTCACAAAATTCATAAAATTGTCTGATTTTAAGGAAATTTCATAAATTTTGCTTTTGTGTCGAATGTCGTACGCATTTTCATACATTTGGGAATATCGTCTGGACTGCGACTTATTTAGTTACTGGAGCATTCACAGGCAACCTGTCTGATAATAAGAATAGCTGATGTTGGGTGGGGGTTCAGTTATTTTTAGACCTTAAGTGGGGGTGGGGATTAAGTCCTTTTTTTTTCAAAATGTTGGGGGGGGGGGGCAAGGGGAATGGTCATCAAAAGTTATTAGATCGTATTTTCTGTGATTTCCCCCCCTCCCCCCTTCCTTCCCCACCAAACATAATGACCGGTCCCTAAGTGAGTTAAAACTGAAAACGCAATTTTGAGTAGTCATAGCATTGTCATAAAATTTGGGGCAGTTTTGTATTAAAATTTGAAATAAAATGTGAAAATTGAAAGTGTGAGCTATGATATCCCCACAATCATGCCACCCTGCGAACAATAGCAAGTGGTAAATATTATTAACGATAATAATTTGACAAAATTATGTAGTACCTTCCAAAGCCACAGAAATGATATTGCTTGAGACAGTTTGCCATTTGGATGTGAAGAGTGCTGTGTACTTTTGGTGGTGGCAAACTGTCTCTAACAGTCGTGATTTCAGTAGCTTGGGTGTGGTGGGTTTAGAAAGTATTAGAGTTGCACAGGGAGGGCGTGTCACCGATACCCAGGCGTTTAAGTCCAAATAAAAACAAGAAACAGAGTACTGTAAAAAGAAGCAGGGTTGTTAGGATTATAAACAAGTGATTATAATCATTTGATTAAAACTAATATTCACCTGATTATAATTAAGGACCAAGTTGACAGAAACTTGATATACAAATACAAAAGAACTAAACAACCCAAAATAAAATACACTGCCGTTGAATCTTCCGCAGTCAGAAACGTACTACTAATGCTTTTTTTTTTGGCCTGATCCATACAAAAATACGGAACCGATTAGAAACAACCAAAGGAGGAAACTAATGGCAACATTCAAACGCAATATTCAAACCCTTAAATCCAGGGAAAAACTGAAAGACTTTGCAACTTACGTACTTCTAGGCCGCAACTACACTACAGTTGATGTGACTTCATTTAATCAGCTCGTGTGCCAACGTGCACAACATCTACACCAACTTTACTAAATATTATTACTGTAATAATAGTTACTGCGGTGTGCATGTTAACATTGAAATTACACGTGGTGATCACATTTTAAACTCTTGATACTTAGAGATATCTATAGGTAATGGCATTTTGGCAGTAGCAGCTTTAACTATGTCATACTTATTCTTGTACTCTTAAATGTTCTGATTATAATCAAAATAATCTGATCCGATTAATTCGATTATTTTAAAATAATCATGATTATTTTCAACCCTGAAAAGAAGTAAAAAGGATAGGCTAAGCCAGGCAGAGATACTGTATTCAAAAACCATAGACACACTAAATTGTGATATAAGACGGGATGTCTGGTGACCTGCAAAATCTGGAATTCTGGAAAATTTGTGGATCTGGAAAAATGTGTACATTTTACAAAAAAGTTCCAAAGGTTCTGGAAAATATTTGAATAAAAAAAACAATGTGTAAACCGATTCAAACTTGGTACAGGTGCAAGAAGTTGTCATTAAATTTGCTGCTTAACCCAATGGTGACCAACTCCGGAATAATCCGGACATTAAGATCTTAAAATGTCTGTGGAGTTTTTGATTACCCGGGCATCATTGGGTTATGCTGGGTTGAAGTACGACAAAATCTGAATTGGAAAATTGTTAAAATTTCAATTTACTGTTGTACCGGTACTGGCTGTCACACAACCGCTGGTTATCATAACATTTTTTTTACTCAAAAATCTACAATATTCACAAGCTAAAAAAATGACTCCTGGTTAAAGCAGGAAAGAAAATGCAAAAAAGTCTAATAAAGACCATGAGATCGTCATTCTCTAAAAATCTTTAAAAGCTTTTTGCCCCTCCCCACCTTCTGAAGCAGCCGAAAAGTCAGAAGTGATTTGGCAGAGTATTTAAAATTTTTCTCGTTCATACTTTGTTTATGTGTTTCTTGTTTGCCTTTAGACGTCAACATTCAGAGGAAAGAATGTCTTCCCAAGGCTCAGTAACAAACTCGGATTATTATACCATCAAACCAGTTGTATCTATGACGGATATCACTCGAGAACGGTATGGTCACTAACACAGTGTTTGATCCTTAGCCTGTTAGTTATCTCAAACTTCTTTTGATGTCTATATCTTTGTGACAGAAAGCTACAAAAATTTCAAACATAATAGGTTTAAATCTTAGTCATTAAAGGAGCGCAAAATTAGGTAACCGGCTTTTACAGTGGTAATTCGTTATCATAATAAAAGGGGAAAACACACCTTGCCAAGTTGCAATACAGCAGAACAATGATGAACAGTTACTTCATTAAAATTTTTGATGATTACTGATCACCTTCTTCACAATAATGCTCATTTTACGAAAGTTCACATCACAACACACGAAAACACGCACATTTGAAATTTGCTCGCGTGCGTCCCACCACTGACCTATACAGATTTGTTGCATTGCAGCTGGTTGCTCCACTGTCTGCTGAGTCTCTCAGCCAGCTTCTGCTTCACTAGATGGTTTATAGAGCTATACGACAGCGCAGTCAAGTTCATGAGGTAGAAATGGCGAATAGCGATAGATTCTTATGCACAAAGATGTGGAGTGCAGTATGGACATTTTGTCCCAAGCAATAGAGCAGTGACATTACGTAGTATTATTGTATATAACTCTATGGTGGAGCCAGCAACAGGGTTAGCTGCAAGGGGCACTGGAGGAGAAAAAAAGGTCGTCTTACTTAAGCCAATGATATTGGACTGGATTTCTTAAACCTATCACACGCGATTTTTGTTGGGAGAAAACAACGTTTTTTTTTAAGCCTAAGAAATCCGCTCTCAAAGCACTGTCTAGACTAGAAATGCCGTTGTTTTCCCTTACATTTTAATCTAGTGCCCCTTGTAGCTATGCCCTCCAGATGCTATTTCGTAGCCAATATGACGTCATTTGCCGCTGCACTATTGGGTGCTTTACCTATCATGATGGAAAGCAATCCAGTCTTCATCGGTAGTCCCTACATGTTCATTTACTCTGACCAACAGCTTTCTCCTCAACTGTTTTATACATCCAGCATCACCCCATTAGTGTTTGACCGATGGCTGAATTTTGCGGATGGGCCGAAGCTGATGAAAATCCTATGGAAGAAAAACCCTCCGCCGTTTACCGAAGTATTGCTGATGCCGATGGTTGATCATGTAACATTAAACTTTACAGTTTGGGCATTCAGATATTTTTTTACATTGTTTTTCTACATGTTTTACATTTACATATTTTTTTACGTTTTTTTACAGTTTTTAATATTCAGACATTTTTGTTACGAATATTCGAACACCTTTTTTGCCTATTCATCCTACCCATAGTTGAGAAATGCTTTCTTCATTGTGAAATCAGTGTTGACTAGCCTAAAATGCAACATTAAGCGGTACACGTTTCTTTGACATCAAATTAAGAATTTTGAGTCAAATTTTGAAAATTGTTGTTGCATGTAATCAGTGTATTTCCTACTGTGAGGTACCGCTTTAAAAAAAATTTTGTTTGAAATTTGCAGTTGTGATGTTATTCTTGTGTGTTCCTTTAAAAGATTTGCTTGTCATAACTAGCTAAAGTAAAAACGGATTTTTTTTTTGACAGGCGAAAAAATAGGAAACGAGTTAACAAGCCTCAGCACCAAGATTCTAGAGGGGTAAAAAGGCCTTCAACATGGGAGCAACAAGCCCAGCCTCCCGCAAAGCGTACTTTAACGAGTTCACCACATCCTTCACATCAGTCAAGTGTCATGATAAAAGATTTACCCCAGCACAATGAATGGGACAGTGTATGTCGTATATTTGAATTGCATAAAAAAAAAACAGGATTCCCACCAAAATACTGGATCAATTTCCCTGAATTTTCAAGGTTTCCCAGAGTGGATGAAGTTATTTTCCATGCTATTTACCGTAATTTTAGGAAGAAATTTTTTCACACATTTTACCAGTTTTCTGTTAAAAAGGCTGAAGCTTTTAGATGGGAAATACATTATTTAAAACCGTAATTTTTTTCTCTGAGTTTTCCAGGTTTTTTCGAAAAAATCGGAGAATTCCGTGAATTTTCCCTGAGTTTCAAACATAGATTAAATTCCTGAGTTTTCTAGTTCTTCCAGGTTGGTAGGAACCCTGAAAAAGAAGTACGGATTGACTAAAAAATTATACCAAAATCTAGTTACTGCTATAGTACTGCTGTTTGAATGTTGAATTTATTTGTCATTGTACAATCATTTCATAAAGAATTCTATAAGAAATGTAACTAAACCAAAAAACCAGCCGCAGACAAGTTTCGACAAAGAAAATTGTGTAGCCTACCTGTTACATTTTGTTGTTAACTTCTGAAAAGTAAGCTTGGCATTCAGATTATTAGAAGACAGGCAAAAAAATCCCTTTAAAATTATTGACATTTGTCTACTGGAAAAAAACGGAACAGTTATTTCCTTCCCGATTACTATAGATGCTCCGATGTTGGCATAGGTAATACGCAGGGCACAGGCCCTTCAAAACTTTGTATGTGCTTGAAGTTGAGGCTTGCAAAGCCTTGAAAGCCCTGGAATTTCGCGAAATTTTGTTTTTCCTTGAAAGTGCTTCGAGAACTGCCTTACAATCTTTAATTCTTCGACTCTTCTTGGTTTAGGAAAAAAAATAATTCTAACAGTTTCAATCTGCAAGCCATAACTGATTTCTGCAAGCCGTAGCTCATTATTTTCTCACATGTACATGTTAGTTGCGTAAGGCAAGTGACACGAGCATCTATCCATAGCTTTCCGTCACACATACATGACGGCATGTCTCATTGGGGCCCTCGTTGGCCTGCGCCTGCTTGAAAGCACCTTTCCACTCATTGCTGCTTGCCTTCTCGTAATCGAGGTGTGCCACGACCGCACGTCGCCATGCATGTTTGGTTTCTACTTAATAACTTGTGAAGTTATCACTGGGAACGATTAAAGAGGACCTGGTATGATATTACAGTCGACGCTCCCTAGAAATAAAATCGCTGTTTACTTTGCTTGTGCTGACAAAAAAACTGCTTTTGTTGTAAAAGAAATAAGAACTAGAGGCTGTTTTTTCTATAGCTCAAATACAGGTTATTGTTTTGTTGGTATCGTCCTTTTTTTTCCTGCTTTTTTCGTTCACTTTCAGTTTGCTTTCATCCATTATTTCCACATCACAAAAATAGACGAAAGCAAAAAGAAAGGAAAAAAAAAACTATTAAGTAGTGATGAACAAAAAGGCTGCTCAAAGACTTCAGAAGAAACAACGTGGTTTTTTCTCTTGCAAAAAGGTCCTTTAATGTACTTGTTGAGATTCCTTGAAAGTGCTTTAATTTTACTTGTCAGTGGTGTGTGAACTATGGTTATAGGCAACAGATGTTCAACATTGGAATCTACAATTTTATTATATTATTTTGTGACAGATGCGTTGAGTGACTTTCTGGATCCTAAATTTTAGGTATTGAAGTATAATTATTTTTGACTCCACGATGAATGTACCATAACTTGGTTTCGCTCTACTTAAACATTGGCCCACTAAATATCAGATTCGGTTACTGGCTCATGTGTTTTAAACATAGAAATCGGAATGAACATTTTAGCACATCAGTGCATCCTTACCGAATAACACTAAGCACCGATCCCCGACCCAATAGAACTTACATAACCAAACTAACTGAAAACGAATGGTGTTTGGATAATTGCATTTGCATACAAAAGAAATACATTTTATTTTAGTTTTATCAGATAATTGTGTTAGGAGTCTTTGTTTTAATCTACTAGAGGATGATGAATTGATTTTGGATCACATTGCCTCTAGAAACAGATATATAAAGTTTGAAATCTCATTCTTCAGTCAAAATTGTTCGAATTTTTTTTTTCTGGAAAGGGTTGTTTGGATAACGAGTTTTTTGGATAGTCAGTGTTCAACTATATCTATTCGGAGTATCAGTCAATCCCTATTAAAAAATCTAACAATATGTACAGAGAAAAAAAAATTTTTTTTGATCCATGTTTAAATTCTTCCTGTTAGCTCTCAAAGGATATATTTCAGCAGTACGAAACGTTACGCCAAACGGAAGAAGTATTTGAACGCAAACTGAAGCTTAAAGATGGTCTTTGTCAAATATTTAGAGAAGAGTTTCCCTGTAAGTATTATGTTCATGACATTTCCAGGAAACTTTTCTGTACTTAGGATTTCAATTATTGTTAAACTGAACAGTTTTCGCTGTAGTCTACTCATATGATTAGATATTGTGTCTCAATGGTTGACACATTCATTGTGAAGTGCTTCCAATGGGTGTGCGAGCAGAAAAAGTTAATTCCAATCGAGCTGAACCGAATTTACAACATAATAATTAAAAAAAAAAACATATAGGTATAACAATACCTTGGCGAATTTTCAATAGTCCGATACTGCTGGGGATGGAATTCACAGCCGATTATCTTCTTCAGGCAATGCATACTTATTTTTCGTGTTTACATCTCCTGTGGAATTCGAATTCAGTGGTTTTTGGACGTGGCCTCCAATATTCGTAGGGCCAGTCTTGCACTTTCCCAATGCCACATTGCGGCCTCCAATATTAGTTGGGTTGGTTCACCATCTCCTTCTTAGGTCATTTCTCGGCTCGTATCGGAGCAGGAACTGGATAGCTGGGCTGGATGGTCCCTGGATATTCATCAGCACGGCCTTCTCTCAGACATGGTGTTGAATAGCCAGGGATTCCAGTCCTCT
>JAHWFP010054606.1:48863-78588 GCA_023313725.1 Lithobius niger | reverse complement strand
AGAGGACTGGAATCCCTGGCTATTCAACACCATGTCTGAGAGAAGGCTATGCTGATAGATATCCAGGGACCATCGAACCCAGCTATCCAGTACCTGCTCCGAAATGAGCTGAGAGATGACCTAAGAAGGAGATGGCGAACTAACCCAACTAATATTGGAGGCCGCGATGTGGTGTTGGGAAAGAGCAAGACTGGCCCTACGAAAATTGGAGGCACGTCCAAAAACCGCTGAATTCGAATTCCACAGAAGATGACGATGTAAACAAGAAAAATAAGTGTGCGTTGCCTATAGAAGATAGTCTGCTTTGAATTCCATCCCCAGTAATATTGGACTATAGAAAATTCGCCAAGGTGTTGTTATACCTTTGTTTTTTGAAATATTCGTGAAAGTTTGCTTCGTTTTTCTGGTGGCTACGTCATTTCAAAGTACGAATCTGAACGTTTTTAAGCATAATAGTTGAATATCGAGCTGAGTTCGAGTATTTGGTGAACATACTGTAGTTTGTTTGGAAGTTTCTTATTAATTTGTTAGTATAATAACAATCAAGATGCCGCATAACTGACTGTCCAATCAACGTGTACAATTAATTTTCCAGTTTTAGGATTAAACCTTAAAAACAGTTTGCGCTATTGGCTTTTAATTTGCACCACTGTAAAGCTCTCACCGAGTTTATGAATTTGGTATACTGGAATGTCAAAAACAGTCAAATATTAGCGAAGTTATAGCATTATCACTAGATTCGAGTTTTTCGAGTATGGATCAGAGCAACAAGCCTAGTTTGAATACAAGTTGCATACTCGGTTTGGCTCAAATTTCGCACATCCCTTCCACAACATATGCATTTGTGTTGCCGAGTTGGCTGATATATAATGGTCAGCGCTACGGCAATACCACTTTTTGCCGAGTGAAGGGACAGTGTGTGAAACATTTTCAGTGTTATTCATATATTTATACTCACTTGCAAATTATTAATTTGCAGTTAATGCGAGTTAGGTCGGGAAAAGCCTTCTCCCTCTTACAGTGCTTTTCACAATGTTCTTGGGGTGGTTATTTTGAAGACAGGAATTGTTAAGGGAAAGACACTGTTGAATAACATTGTATAAACGAGTCATAAAGCAGTACCACTGATGTAGATAAGTGATATCAGGAGGGTAAACGAGTCATAAAGCAGTACCACTGATATAGATAAGTGATATCAGGAGGCGGCTCGCTTCATCGGCTCCTGGTGATATCTGGAGTAATTTGAATTTCTTACGTAAATTTGGATGCACTCTTTATGAAAACTTCTTTTAGTTCTGAAAATTAATGTTTTTATCCCAGACTACCATCCCTAATTAAATATTTGCATTATTGTCTGCTTAAGACGAAAACTTCTGACAGTTAAATTCTGACAGTTAAATTCTGCCTTCCATCGCAGCAAGGTACCCAATGTTAGCTGGATCAGGTACATCAAGTCCTGCCATTAGACTGATCGGCAGCCATCTTTATTGTCTGGATGCCTTCCTGTATTGTGTTTTCCATGTCGTCCTCGTTAACGATTACCTGATGTGTTTTTTCACAACTTGATCTGTTGTCACCACCTACGATGAATTTGATGAATTTGGACTTCTTGTGGTTCATCTGTTTTGTTTCGGACCTTTTTGTCTGTTAAATGGCTTCGTCGGAAGTGAATGTGACGACAACGCCAAGTAGACCTAAGAGATACACACATTTCAAATTTAGTGAACTTTCACTAACTTTGTTGGCCTTGTCCTGATTGCAGCCAAATACTAGGCTTTGTGCATCGTGCGTGTTTATTCGTCCGGATTACTGGACCAAAGCGTGATGCTTCCACACTCGGGTTGAAGCCTCGTCCAAGTCAAGCAAGCCCGTGAGTGCGCCTCTGCGTCCATTTCCCTACAATCAACGCTGGGAAGCGAGAAAGAGAAATTGGCCAAATGAATAGGGAAGAAAAGTGCTGGTTTTTTATTGTGAAGTCGTTTTCTGCACCCAAACTGATTGTGAAGCCTTCCCCCCTTTCTTCCGCTGTCCAGCGAGATATTTCATTTTTTATCGTATTTCACTTAAACCCGGACTATGAGCCGATGTTCATGGAAGAAATTCCACCAACCCTAACACGTGACATACGCCTCACAAACCTACAGCTATGGTAACTTCCTCAATGGTCTAAGTTGAAGAGCCATGAAAGTGAACGAGTTTGAAAAACTGCATCCGACCATGGTCGATTCTCCGCCTGATTGTTCTGATGAGATTGCGGCATCATCTTCAGGTATAGCCCTTCGCAAGCATAATCACTCCCAGCCTGTTGTTCTCGACAAACGACGTCGCAACTCCCCCATCCAGCAACAACGGACACTCTTGCACTTTCGTTCGCCCTTATTGTCTCGCTTCGGGCCATCTATCGTCGTTGGAAGCGTCGGCAGTCTATCAGTTACGTCAGCTAAGCCATCGCTCCGCACTGTCGTGATGGCAAGACTACCGTTCATACTGTCCCTTCCCTGTCATCATCACAAACTCCAGCAGCCTGTCAGTTAACTCAGCGTCTTTGCCTTCTTTCACCGTTCTTGCCTCCCTTCAGACCACCTATCGTCATTGGATACGTCAGCAGCCTGTCAGTTACATCAGCTCAGCTTTCACTTTGCACCGTCATGATGACAAGAACATCGCTCATGCCATCTCTCACCTATCGTCATCACAAACGCCAGCAGCCTGTCAGTTCCTCAGCTCAACTTTCGTTGGTTTGTGTCGCCTCTTTTCAAGCCGTCTGTCATTGTTGGAAACGGTAGCAGCCTGTTGGCCCAGTCAGCTCTTCTCTTGTTCGTGCTTTTTCAAGCCACCAGTCCCCGGTGTCCGTCGGTATACTGCGGTCGGTATACTGACCAGGACACGCTTTTGTTTTTCCCACACTACCCTTCATCACCTATTATCACCCTGTTGTCAGCTGGTGTACCTTTCAGCGACAGCAATAACAAGATCCAAAGGCACTCCGAAGGACATTCCCTCCCAGAAGATCACTTCTCCTGTCGCCTGCTCATTTCCGACGTTGTCGTCGGCCCTCCGTCTCCGCCTCCCAGCCTGTCGATCCCTTCAACTGCCTGTCATTCTTCTCCTGCCTGTCGTCCTTCTCACCGCGATCAACCCAAGCTATCGTCCTCACTAGTGTTCCAGCCTGTCGTAGCTTCTTCTTCAGTGCTGCTGTCCACTGTCAGGCTTCCGCTCGCCATGCCATCCGCCCGCTGATGGCTCTACTGTCGGCACATCCACCGTGTCTTCTGTCCCTTGTGACCAGAACGTGATTTCGCCGTCTGTTCATCAGGTTCTCCAGACCAACCTTTGCAGAGTCAAGGATATTTACTCCAGACTGAAACAGCAAGTCAAGTCCCAGAAAGGCGACAAGAAGCTTCATCGCTCTTGACTACCAGCTGAAGCTCCCCTAAACCCTTCGTCCTGTGCCTCTTAGGCTCGTCTCTAGCAGCGCCTGCGGATTCCACTCCTCAGCTTCTCCAAAGATCAAGTTCACGTACTCCTGGACAAGGCCATACGTGTCTTTCACTGTAGGTAGCAATCGTATAGACCTTCGCCATCGCTCTCTTTGCAGAGCAAGGCTTACACCCATGAGTGGGCCGCAGCTTCGTCTTCAGCCCTTCACCGTCGCTTCCTACCTGTTACTCAATCATCTGACAAGAGATGCCGCGGCCCCCAGACCGACATCGACGAACGCACTTGGTCCTCCAATCTACACTCAACCTTTCGTCAGCCGTTGTCTACTCCCTCACGTTCCCGTAACACCCTTCGTCCGACAAGCTCTTCCTGGGAACTGTCGACTGACCCTTGCCAGTTCCGGCTTTTTACCATAGACAGTGACATCAAGCTGAATTCTGCCTCGGCACTCGACAGGCGTCACAATCAGCGTCATCCTCGCAATAGTTCCACCCTTTGCCTGTTGTTCCAGGAGTCCCTTCGGCCATTGAATCTGACCTAGGATAGACAACCCTCGCTGTTATTAGGTGCGTTCCTGGGAAAATGACTTTTCGGGTCTCCCATTGAATGATCTCCTGTAAACAGTTGGAGACTGATTCCTGTACAAACCATCCTTCTCTGGCTCAGAACACATCAAACACAGAGGTTTGTCGACAGTTCTGGCTTCAGTTTACATGACCGACATCTAGACGTTACTCCATCCTCGGCCAATCAACCACCCTTCTTGCAACACTTTGTGGAAGAAGCTTTTGTCTGGGTTAGGCTACCTTGATACCAGGTGCCTGATTTTTCTGACAAACTTGGTCTTCATTCTATGCACTGGCTGGCCAAGGCCCTTTTCACCTCTTTCCTTCTCCTTCGTGAAGTTGCTATCGATTCCACGTCGAACCTCAACACTACATGGTTCCCTCAACTTCTGCTTCTTCTCACCGGCCACCTGGGAAGTCTGGAAGATATTCTGGTTCACATGTCGCAACAAAAAGGTACAGAATTCTGCCCACGATTCGGCACCTTCATGAGTGATTACTGTCGTTGGTCTCATCAAGGCGGCAAGAATTCTTGAACAAGCCCTTAGCATCACTAGTACAACCATCAGGGATCCGCCATCAAAATTTACGACAGTCACTGAAAGAGGTGGTTTTTTGTTGGTGTAACTCATCGAAAGTCAATCCGGTTGTTCATTCCCCGTATACACGAGCTCCTGTTTTTCTTCACTGTTCTTTTCAAGGAAGGCCTCGAAGAATCTGCAGTCCTAGTTATCGCTCAGCCTTCCACTCCGTCTTCAAGGCTGCAATCAAGACTCACCTTCTCGACGATTTTGGCATCTCTTCGTTTATCAAGTCCTGTGAAGTCAAACGTCCAACGACTTGCCGACTTTTTCCCCACTGGGACCCTCCATCGTCTGTGGCTCTCTCATACAGGATCCTTACAAGCCTCTTCTCGGACTGCTACATGAACATCTTCACCTGCAAGACGGTATTCTTGACAAATCTGGCAGCTAGCCAGCATTGCAGTGAAGTACAAGCTTTGTCCATCGATCTGGCTTACTGATTCTTTTTTTTTCCTGACTTCACAGTGGTTTCCTGCACGCCAAGGTCTCAAGGGCCAATGCCACCGGCTAATTTTTGTTTTCATTGCCTAACGAACATATACATTACCTATACCCACTCTACCTTCCCTCTTGAGTCACCACCATGACATATTGAGAGGAATAAAATATGACACCACGTTGCGCCTCGGCGCTTTTGTAGGAGGGATGCGCATAAGCGTGGGCACTGAGTTACCGAGCTGGCGGCTATATAACTTTATCTCTAGAAGGAAAGACACATTCAGAACAAGAATGCTAGAATTTGCAGGTAACGTATGTTTTCGTTAGGCAATAGAAACTAAAATTGGTGAACAATTTTGGGGGAAAGTAACTCCCAACCTTGACCAAAACGATAGTACCGGTAAATATTGTCTATTTTGGGGCATCAACTCGTGCTTTCTAGGGCCCCTGTCTGCTGGGCCCAGGTGCTTAGATCCCTGCACTCCACATTTTAATATTTTTTCTTAGGTAACTTTGTCCAGTATTAATGGACGACACGCATTCAAATCTTGACATTGCTGTACCACAAGAGCCCAGTTGCAATCTTTATGCTGTACATTGTCTTTTGTGGTATTAATGACTGTTGTTTGCTAAGTAACTTGTGAACAATTTAAGCCTTCGGATTTGAAATTGGCGTCATTCGAAAGCTTTCGAAAAGATGGTTAAATGGTGAATTGGAATGCCAAAATCTGTATGGTTTTGGTGAAGGCATAGAAAAAAAAAGGCAATACTTTAGTTATGACAAGAATGCTAACCCACATGAGATTTTCATGCCCATGTGTGCCTGAGAACCGAAGAATTTTTGTGTGGCCTTAAGTTAGCTTTTGAAACTAACGCCATTCAAAAGTTCTCGAGAAAAACATTTTAAATGATGTATTTGAACATCAAAATTTGTCAATTTTTGCTGAAATAGTCAAAAAAATGTGGTTGTACCGGTACCATAGATCAAGGACTTGGCGATTATACATTTTTGTGATTTTTAAGTGAGTGGTTGCTAACATGGTTCTGGAAAAAAATTAAGAAATCACGAAAAAACGAGTGGGAAAATTATTTTCAAAAAAATAACGAAAGTGTCATGAATGGTGTTTTGAGCTCAGTGTTGTGTCATTTACCAGTCTTCATGCATAAAATGTAATAATACATAACTAATAATTAAAAATTAAACAGATTTTCAAATTTCATTATGAAATTTGAAAAAATTATGGGGAGGGCGTTACCCGGACATGGGTATGTTAAAACTCGGTGATTTACAGTAGCCCACTTCCATCTCGTACAATGCTGTGGCATGGTTGCCACCCTGAAGATGATTTTTTTTTAAATAAATAAATAAACTGTAAGGAGTAAGATCACAGTGGAGCCAACATTGCTCACTTCTCATCCTTAGCAGTTCATTATGTTTACTCCATTAACCCCTTGTTGACCTGTGTACATACATGACTTTAAAAAAATGGTCCCCTTGGGGTGTACGTCTGGAGTAGAAAGAGTTAAGTCCTGTTTCACTTTGAGTCGCTGTAAGTTGTATTTAATATTTTAATTCTTTTCTTTGCATAGTTTGTGGCTTGTACATTACTGGATCTTCTATAAACGGGTTTGGTTCCCTTTCCAGTGACGTGGATATGTGTCTCATGCTTACGAATAATAAGGTAAATTGATAAAAGTAAATGTGTAGTAAGATTTTCAGTATACAAAGACGAACCCGTTTTGTTAAACCTTTTGACGTATATGTTGTAATTCCTGAAATTGCAACGAAACCTGTTAATAACTGGTATTTAACCTTTGCCACTCATGGTAATGTTATAATGAAAGATTATGTTGATTTTGTAATCCGAAGACTGACAGTTCAGTATTACAGAAATGGCTTCACACCTACAGAGTTTGAACCTGTGCTTGAAAACTTTATAATTTTGGTAATTAAGCAAGTTGCCTCACTGCTACAAGTAATACTTCAGAGTCTAGTTAGGTACAATCGTGTTTATTTCTACGCAGAATCCTCCTCACTGTGTTGCCAATGGGATATCCGTTTTGTTCACGGCACATTTGAACTTATTACATTGCTTACAATTATATCTTAATTTATTCAAAACTACTCAGCCTGGGGAATGGTAAACCAAGAGCGTTTTGGGGGTATTTAAGGTAAAATAATAAAACTACAGCGAAGCTTAATTTAATTATTTTTCATTTGGTACTTCTTTTATCCGTGTATATATATATATGATTGAAGTCCTCTTTCCAGCAAAACTAAAACTTTTAATTTCTCCGTTCCTATTCAATATATCTCGACCAAACTTGGCCAGATAGTCGATAGGTATGGAAGATGGATTTGTACCAACTTTGATTTGAAAATTGGTCACTTTTTCTTCTTCTTGTTTTGTTCTGGTGTGGCACGGTTTCAGAAAAAAACCACAGTACCTACCTAAAATCTGAAACATGATCTAAGCCAGAAATTTCCTTGGGCTTTATCCTCAGAGAGGCCACTTTTTTTTCGATTGGTCGAGCCATTCCGGAGTTACGGGTCCCTGAACGATCATTTTGATTGTTTCACATTGTAATTAGGGAACAATGACACTCGGCAAACTCCAGATCCATTCGTCGTGCACGTGTTATGTCTTTGCTAAAAAGTGGATTGTTGAAGGGTAAAATCAAAGAATCGGTGTTTCATCTAAACGCATATAGATTTAAACCAAACTAACCTACGTTGTTTAGCTAGAAACGATAGAATGGGGTATTTATTTCGTAAGTGCAGGCTTTCAGAGCTGACTTGAATGTTTCAAAGTGGCCAGCAACAATCCACTGCATTCATAACCCTTTGTTGCGTGATGCCATAGACGTAAAACAGGTACACGGATAAAAATTGATGATTTTTAATTGAAATAATCAAATGTACAGTTGAGAAAATTGCATCTGTTTAAGTGCTGTTGTGCTTTACGTTTTAAATAAATGATTGGTAAAGCACAACAGCACTTAAACAGATGCAATTTTCTCAACTGTACATTTGATTATTTCAATTAAAAATCATGTGCCTTTTAACAAGTGTAACTGCAATCATATAACCCTTTTTTTTACGGCACACTTGACGTTTTTGTTTGTAATCTTTGTAGGTGCCTCACACGTGGAGCAGTAGAGGTACACGCATGCAAACACATCTCCGTATTTAATCAGTGGCGAAACAAGTACACTTCGGGTTCGTGTACAAGTTAACCAAAAGGGCCCCCCACCCAATAGAAGAACAATTATAAAAAATGTGAAAAGGTTATTTAAAAAAAAGTTTTTTTCGAAAGGTTCCTAGCTTAAAACTTCTCAGTGCATGACATTTTATTTGCATGATCATTGCTCATTTCATTTGCTTAATGGCTTTCTATGGGAGTGTGGCTTTTTCATTTAAATTCATCTGCTATAAGGCCGTGAAAAGAAATAAGTTTGTTTCTCGGGTATTTTCATTCAAAAAGTAACCAGGCCACCAGGCTTTTTATTTTATTTTTTATTTTATTGAAAGTAACTCAAGTCTTACTTTCAACTGCTCAAAACACTTGCATTTTAATTTTACGGAAAAACTTGCAAAACACTTAATTTTCCGGAGCTGAAAGTGGTTAATTTAGGCTAAATAATACTTATTTTCAGCTAACTGAATTGCTTTTCCTTGTAACGGTAATAAATTTAGCTTGAACTAGCAAATAAAAAGCATCGACAAGGGTCAAATTTGACCACCAGGCAGGGCCTGAGAAACAAGTAATTTTTTTTCGTAGCCTAATGCATTATGATTCTGTACTGTGCTGTGCAGGGCCCCTAGTAAGCCAGGACCCGTGTTCAGCTGAACACTCTGATGGTCTGCCCCTCTATTTAATGATGTTGAGGGTGTTTGTAATCACTGCACTTTTTTTGTAGGTAATTTATCGAGTTAGCTATTTCCTACAACCTTTGCATGTGTAGGCCCTAATCACTGTAAAACGTGTGCCAACATTGGACCAGGTTTGGCAAAAAAAAGCTAATAAATAATAACACATAAAAAAAATGTCTCACCAATATTTGTAGAAAAATGGTAGAGAAACAACTTCCTTTTGTGCAAGGGCCCTAAGAGCTGAAAAAATGCAAAGTGACATTTGTGGCTAGAAATGGTATTACAAAAAAATCGGCCAATGTTGAGTTCTTTCTTAATGTTATGTAAAGTGCTGTATGTAACAGTTTTCAGTTGTTCTTAGTTATTGCATTTATTATTATTACTAGGCTACATACTGATACTGGATAAGATCGGTCCTCGACATTTGCTGTCACAGTGTCAGCAACTTTTCACTTAAAACATTGCTAACGCTGGAACTGTTCAAAGTAACTACCTTGAAATTGTAAACACTTTGAAATGATATGGCCTATGATAGCATATTACAATAGTTGTTAACAAAAAACGACACAAATTTTTGTATCACTATCGGAACAAGTACCAATATCGTTAAAATTTTGAGAATCGGATGGTAAACGTGGTATGGGTGCAGCTTTAATTATGGTGGTATGGGTGGTATGGGTGCAGCCAAAACATATTAACGTGATATTTTTAGTATTACATTCCTCGAATGTGATGTTCCCCTGGAGGTTTCTTCAGTGTGCAGACGCCTGCTTGCATATCCCACTGTGCATGCGCAGCGCAGTCCTCCCTTATAAAAGCGAGAGCGTGGACGCTTTCGGCATTCATTTTCCTCATGAGGTGTCTACAAGCCACCTCGCCCTAGAGTTCCCCGCCTTTCGTACGGATTTTAGATTCAACCCAAAGATGGCCGAAGCTCCCGCTGCAATGGCTGCTCTCCTCTCGCTTACTCCCTTCACCCTTGACGTTTCGCCTTTCGGTCGTTCCCTGACAGGGCAATCCTCCCTTCGTTGAAACTGAAAACATTGTGGCTCCCGTCCCGTGGACTCCCGGTACCGCCCCACCTTCCAAATTGGCCTACGCCTTTCTGTCGTTCCTGACAAGACATCTCTCCCTTCGTTGGAACTGAACACAACGTGGCTCCCTTCCCGTGATCTCCCGGGACCGATCCACCCTCCGTATTGGCTTGCGCCTTTCGCTCGTTCCTTGGCAAGGCAACTCGCCCTTCGTTGGAACTGAAAACAACCGTGGCTCCATTCCCGTGGTTTCCCGGGACCGACCCACCTTCCGAATTGGCTCGCGCCTTTCGGTCGCTCCTTGACGAGGCAACCCCCACCTCTTGCTGCTTGTCTCGACCGTGGCTGACCCTACGTGTCGAATGAAGATCAAGACAACAGTTGCTGTCCACTGCTGCCTCGTCTCTTTCGTGGCCAGAACCCACGTTCGAGTGAACCAAGACGGAAGCCGTTTACACCCCTTCCTGCTTGCTGCTGCTCGTCTCATTCGTGGCTTAAAAACCACGATTTGACTGAAAAGTTAAGTTGAAAGCCATGTACTCGTTTCATTCGTGGCCAGAACCCACGTTTAGTGAACCAAGACCGAAGCCGTTTGCACCTCCTTCTGCTTGCCTCGACCGTGGCTGATCCCACGTCTCGAGTGAGAATCAAGACATCAGTTGCTGCCCACACTGCTGCTCGTCTCATTCGTGGCTTTCACCCACGATTTGAGTGAAGAGTCTAGTTGGAAGCCATCTGCATTTCCTACTATTTGTCTGATCCCACGTCTTGAGTGAAATTCAAGTCACCAGTTGCTGTTCAAACTGCTGCTCGCAGCGTGGCTATAAAAAAAAGAAAACAACCCACGTACTGAGTGAAGAGTCAGGTCGGAAGACGAGTCAACCTCTTGCTGCTGGTTCGACCATGGCTAACCCCACGTTTCGAACGAAAATTAAGTTTACAGTTGCCGTCCACACTGGTGCTCGCCTCATTCGTGATTAAACTCACGTTTGGAGGTATATATCACCCCAGAAGCCATCGACATTGCTTGCTGCTTGTCTCGCCCATGACGACCCCACGTCTCGAGTGGAAATCAAGACAACAGTTGCTGCTCACACTGGTACTCGTCTCATTCGTGGCTAAACCCACGTTTTGATGGAAGATCCAAGTCAGGATTGGGAACAAGCGGCTACAGCGGCTACCTAGTCGCACCCGGTCTTCTGTACAGTTCTGCCACTACCAGCAATGACGCACACTTCTCTTTCACGCCTTGCACCATGACTGGATTCAAGCCTCGTGTAAAACGAACAACAATAGCCGTTCACACTGATGTTCGTCTCACCCAAAACAAATCGTCCTTTTTCACTGAAAAAATCCAACACCTATCAACTTACCATAACAGCCTCAAGGAAGCTGCTGGATGGCCGCCTCAGTGATCCAACCACACATGCGCATGCACGGTACTGCCAATACGAATGACGACTACGTGAGCCTGCCATCCCTTGGTCTCAAGCTGCCGCCTGGACGGCCACTCATCTCTGCCGGTTGTTCTCCTTTGTCCGATAAGATCGTGGGGGCCCTTCCCAGAACCTCTCTACCCTCTGTTAGTCCAGGCTGGTGTCTCACCCCTGCCTTTCGGTTGGAATCATGGCCTCCCATCAAGTTCATCATCAGGACCAAACACACCGCCTTCAGCTCCAACGTGTTTTCAGTTCCAACGTTCAGTTCCAACGAAGGGTGAATTGCCTTGTCAAGGAACGACCGAAAGGCGCGAGCCAATTCGGAAGGTGGGTTGGTCCCGGGAAACCATGGTTAGGGAGCCACAGTGTTTTCAGTTCTAACGAAGGGGCTTCGCCGGATCCACCTACCTTCGGCTCCTTGGGTCCTCCATCCTTTGGTAGACAACGCCTTCAGTAACCCACCCCTCCGCTACACGATACACAGGGAATGCTGTGGCTCCCTTCGCCCTTCGGCCGCCTACATCCGTCACCATGGACTCCTTTCAGCTGCCGGCGAACGTCACCTGTCTTGCTCCCACCGTGTCATGATCTCACGTCCCGCACGACGCCTCTCGGCAATCTCCATCTCGGCCAAGCCCCTTCGTTAGAACTGAAAACACTGTGGCTCCCTAACCATGGTTTCCCGGGACCAGCCCACCTTCCGAATTGGCTCGCGCCTTTCGGTCGTTCCTTGACAAGGCAATTCATCCTTCGTTGGAACTGAACGTTGGAACTGAAAACACCGTGGCTCCCTTCCCGTGGTTTCCCGGGACCGACCCACCATCCGAATTGGCTTTCGCCTTTCGGTCGTTACTTGACACGGCAACTCGCCCTTCGTTGGAACTGAAAACAACGTGGCTCCCTTCCCGTGGTTTCCTGGGACCGACCCACCTTCCGAATTGGCCTTCGCCTTTCGGTCGTTACTTGACAAGGCAACTCTCCCTTCGTTGGAACTGAAAATGCTGTGGCTCCCTTTCCGTGGTTTCCCGGGTTCGTCCCTCCTTCCGATTTGACCTTCGCCTTTCGGTCGTTCCGTGACAAAGCATCTCACCTTTTATGGGAACTAAAAACACCATGGCTCCCTTCCCGTGGCTTCCCAGGACCATCCCACCTTCCGAATTGGCTTACGCCTTTCGGTCGTTCCCTGATAAGATAACTCGCCCTTCTCTGGAACTGAAAGCACAGTGGCTCCCTTCCCGCAGATTCCCGGGACTGATCCACCTTCCGGATTGGCTTACGCCTTTCGGTCGCCCCTTGACAAGTCAACTCACCCTTCGCTGGGACCAGAAACACTGTGGCTCCCTTCCGTGAATTCCCGGGACCATTCCACCCTCCAAATTGGCTTACACTTTCGGTCGTTCCTTGGTAATGTATCACATCAGCCACTCACGCCCATCCCTTCGTCAGGTCAGCGCCCATCATCATGTCACGTTCCGACTCTGCAAGTCCCACCGTTAACTTCAACTCCGCCCTGCTTAACGCAGACTCCGGTGGATCGCCAACGTCTTGTGCGAGAAACTCTCCGCAGATGCAAGCCCGGAAGAGACACGCAATCTTCCGCCCCTTATCTCACAGCTCTTCCAAAAACCAAGCCTGACATCCTACCATTCTTTAAAACTGGGCAACCAGAGCCCTTCTTGACACACCCTCCTCCTTTGAGAGTTAGCCCTTTCATCCGGCAACAACCTTAACGTCTCCACTCGGCACCGTCTCCGCAACCAACTAATTCATGAGTCTGACACCCTTTCCTTGGTCTCATCCCGACTGTTGGCCACACTTGGACATCTCAAGGAAATTAAAACTGCAAAAAACAAAACCTTTCGTCCAACCGCCCCTTTCAGAAGAACACACAATTCAATTCCCGCCCTTCCCGTTCGACAGGGACAAGGCCGCATCTACACTGTTGTCTGTCCGCAAGAATGAGAATGCGTCCTTTCAGCCAAGAAACCAACATCCGACCCATCTCGCTCCCGCTCCTGCCAAAGGAACCAGCAGAAACGAGCTGCAACTCCCGACCGCCGAAGCCGTCGCTCCTTGCCAGGGGGCAGGAGCTCCTTTCGCAAAAATCAACAATGACGCCTCCCGCCTTTTCTGCCCTCCGGTTGGCACAAGACTCCGCCACTTCTTCCCGACATTGCAGGAACTGTCCCACAACACGGACGTCCTTTCGGCCATCATACTTGACTTTCGGCCGTCACTCCTAGCTCTACCACCCTTAAAACCGCCCCTCCATTGAAGTTCTCTCCACCAATCACAAATCCCTTTTGTACGAAGTCTTGGAACCCCTTCTAAACTTACTTTTCTGGTTGAATAAGCTTTAAAATTGGCTGCGGAAAATGTGGGCTCGTAGAATGGGAAACTGTTGGCAACATTAAATCAATCTTTTTCGTGCGCTCTAACCAAAAATATCAATTCTGTTACAGATTGAAAAGGCTGAGGCAACAGCTATACTTAGACAGATTCAAAAACGCCTAGTTTGGTGTAGTAAGTGAATATCTGCGTAGTTATTTTATTCTTCGTAAAAATACTACGTAATTTTAACAATTATAACTGTTTTGCTTTATGTTGCAGAACATATTAGAAGAGTACAGCTGATAAAGGCTAGGGTTCCCATTTTGCAGTTTCATGACACTGTTAGGTAGCATATTTTTGATGTTCGCAAGTGTAAATACAATGTAAATTGAACTCAAGAACTTGTAAGAATTGTACACTTTCATACACAGATATTGTTTATTTGCAGTGGTATGGACGTAGACCTGAATATAAATAATGCCTGTGGGATCCGTAACTCTTACCTTCTGAAATGCTACTCCAAGTGTAAGTTTACCTAGTAGTTAGGTATATAAATCTGCTATTTCTTTTTTGTCGAAAAATTCTGCAATTTACGTAGGAAACTATTAGAGGGAAATTAATACGGTAAACCAGGCACTATAATTACTTCCCTCCTCGTCCTCTCCTTTACAAATATTGTGGTACGGTACAATACCAATATGTTCTGAAACCATTCAAAATTTATGGGACGGTGGGAATGACTGACAAAGGCACAAAGGTTCAAAATAAACGTTTATGAATGGAAAATAAACAAAAGTACATGACAAAAATGGGATATTCACTTCTCTCCGAAAACACTCACCTTTAGTTTATGCTTATCGTACATATTAATGCTTCAATGCTCAAATTTTAACACTTTAAGAAGGTTCGTTGGCTCCCTACAGTGTGGCACTCTACTGATTCCCAGTAGGCCTTTCCACACTTACCCTTCACAATTGTCTGAGCATCCGATCATGTTGGATGTGTGGTGTTTGCTTCTCCTAGTGTTTGTGCTTCTAGCGTTACTATGGCTGCTCTTTTAAACATGCTCTCACCTCAAATGACGAAAACAGTTGCACACAAGCAAAACACCAGAGACAAGCATCCTTTGTGTCGACGATGCCGAAATTGCCATCTCATCAACGATCCATGTGCCAGTTGTGTTTAACAGTCCGGTAATCTTATTAAGACTATTTTGCATGCGTGGAGAAAAACTGACGTCAGGGCAGCTTCCGAGGCTTGTAGATTGGCTGGTTTTGCATCCACTGATGCTGACAATCACTAACATGTTGCAAATTCCCTTTGTGTGCAGATTTCCTCTTCGGTTTTCTTGAATTTGCTGTCTACGGAAACTCACTCCGTCCCGGAACGCGAGTCGTTCACGCCGCCAATCGTCACTTCTAATCTTCCTTCCCCGCACAATGAAGTTCCGACAGGCATTAAAAACTTCGTCAGCATCATCTTAGGCATGCTCTTAGGTGAAATGACTGCCCTTCGTGGTTATCGTCCTATGAAATGCCTTTGCAGGCCATTTGGGCAGGAAAAACTCAAAACAAAGGTTGTTGACAGAATTTTATTTTCCTCTCTGCTTCAAACGTATGGAAGCTTTGTGAAGTCTTGTGTGATTTGCCAAAAGACGGGCCGTCCAAATGAGATAGTTAGACATCTTCTTAAGCTGGTTCCATTGATACATGAGCCTTTTTCTTGAATGAATTTAGACATTGCTGGTCCTTTCTCTCCTCCAACCAAGTCAGGGTACAAGTATTTGTTAACAATGCTATGTACAGCTACAAATTACCCAGAAGCCATCCCAATGAAGAGAGCAGACTCAGAGACTGTAGGTGATGCTATGAAGTCGATTTTCTCGCGACTTGGTTTTGCACGCGAGATTCAGATGGACCTTGGAAGTCATTTTACATCACAACTAACCTGTCTGTTCTTGGAAAGGTTAGGCATTAAAATCATAAGGTCATCAGTACATCATCCTTAAAGTAACCAAGTTGAGAGGACCCACAGCACCGTGAAAAGAATCCTTAGGGCATTGTGTCATGAAAGAAAAGCGGATTGGGATGCCTGTATAAATGCAGCCTTGTTTGCATTAAGATCAGTGCCAAATAAAACAACGGGATTTAGTCCTGCTGAATTAACAAATGGTAGACAGCTACGCTCACCCCTTGCGTTGGTAAGAGAAGCATGGGTGGGGGATGGTGAAGAAATGCCAGTTGTTGAGTATGTAATGGAACTGTTGAACCTATTACACAATACTCGTGAATTAGTTGAGCAACACATGTTGGAAGCGACACACAATGGAAATTTTAAAAAGGATATCAGACACAAATTATTTAATTTCCCGGTCGACTGGGCACAAGAAGCAGACCATCTTACCACATTAATATGTTAAAACCATTTGTTGACAGAGTGGAGACAATCAATATGTATTTTAGTCACCAGGATGATGAAAACTGAGTGCCCTATTTATGCCAAGAGTTACAGGCAAGCACCAGGTGAAATAGAGATTATCACTAAAGAGGTTGATCGAATGGTCGAATTGGAATTCTTGAGCCTACAGAGAGCCCTTGGCAGCAACATGATTGTGCGTGAAGAAGAAGGTCATGATCCACGCCCTGTGGTGGATTATCGTGAAATCAACAAAGAAATGGGGACCCAGTCTCAACCTATACCGAATATAGAAGCATTGGTTGAATAGGTAGCTAATGCAAAGTATGCAACATTGTTTGACTGCGTAGGAGGATACTGGCAAATCGGCATGACTGCCAAGGCTTCAAGAATAGCTGCAATTAACACACCTAGGGGAAAAACGGCCCCTAGACGCCTTCCAATGGGTTTGAAAATGCTTCCTACTGCTTCCAACAACTAATTGACAAGATAATCAAAGGAACGGAAGACTTTTGTGCACCATTACAAGATGACTGTGCAATATTCTCAGCTACATGGGAGTTGCATCTACAGCACTTGCATGCATTCTGCAAAAGCATGAATGAAGCAGGCTTAACTATTAAGGCTTCCAAATCTCAAATAGCAATGGCTGAAATAAAGTACCTTGAACATCCAGTAGGACAAGGAAAGAGGAGACCATCCGAGGTGAAAATTGTGACTGTTAAAAATGTTAACCGGCCTATCACCAAAGCAGACATTAGGAGCTTGTTGGGGCTAACAGGGTTCTATGCCCATTACATCCAAGGCTATGCGGAAATAACAAGCATCCTTACGGATGTACTACGGAAGTCTGAGCTTGACAGTGTTTATTGGAGTGATGAAAGGGAGAAGGCATTCCAAACTTTGAAGAAAGCTTTAACTGACCAACCAGTGTTGCATGACACTGACTATTCAAAACCCTTTGTAGTACAAGTTGATTGTTCAAATCGAGGGATGGGGGGGTCATACTCGCTCAACATCCAATCCTTTATCTGTCCCGTAAGTTACCTGTACGAGAACAGGCCTACTCTACTGTAGATGTCGACGCGCCATTAAGCCTAACCCCCCCCCCCCTCTACTGTAGAAAAAGAGTGTGCAACAATTGTGTATGCTGTGGCAAAGCTCCGCCCATACTTATTTGGGTCCAAATTTCTCGTAGAATCTGATCATAGTCCGCTCCAGTGGTTTGCTAATATGTTAAGCAAGAATAGCAGATTGCTAAGATGGAGGCTGAGTCTACAGAATTATGATTTTGAAGTAAGACATAAGAAGGGCTCTACTCATAAAAATGCAGACACATTGAGTAGATATTTTGCCTATAGTTTAAGTTGTAGTTGGCAATAATATAAGTAGCCTTTGTAGTTTAACAGTTACTATTAGAAGTATCATTATAAAGTAGTTTCGTTCTTGCTTTAGTTTGCCAATGAGAATAGCATAGTTAAATTTTACAAGTGACTTGTCATGCTTGGTGTTATGCTTATCAGTTATATAAAGACGTGTACTTCCATATGTTAATTTGTTGTCCGCGCACTTGATAAGTCATGAGAACAGATTTGCTTGTTTGGACTGTCGTGAAACCAAATCGTCCTTAGTGAAATACGAAATCAATGACATTTATGAAGAATCAAGTGTGTGAGAACCGGTACTTTCGGCAGTGGACATAATTTAATTACTAGTGTGGCTTCAATTAGTGCCCACTTTAGCCCGGGATCTGTTATGACTTTTGCATAAATAAATATGTGTTAGATTTGTGCAATAGCAAGCATCAATTTTTTTGTGGACAGCGTACAAGGCTTGGGTCGAAACATGTGTTCTTCAGATGAGTGACCAACCCAAAAGTACTTTCCCTCCAGTGGGCCTCTTGAGATAGACCAGCGTCCACGAAATATGACCTAATGGGAAAAACAGACATTCTCAAGTGGGGGAGTAAAGAGAAAGACGCCGAAACGAACATTCAGTACTCGGAGACTGGTATAGTAAGACCTCTCTCTGTCCACGCCCATGTTTGGGGCTGTTTCCTGCAAAGCAGAAGGCTTGCAGTATTTTTGTAATCGAGTGGAGATGTAATGTAAATCATGCAATATTTGTAGATACAAAAGCATATGTTGTGTCTCTTATTTACATTGTCAACCTTAAGTCGTGAGCGTTTGGAAGCTTGGTGGCAGCCTTACAAAATACAAATCCAGACTAGAGTGTTGAGGAGTTTCTATAAGCTTACATGTCTGCTTGGAGAAGGGCAAGCAGAGGTGTTTGGGAAATAGAAAGATACAACAATATTTAATATTTTTCTTGGGGCGAAAATAGTTCGTTAACGCTCATGCGGCTTTGTCATATTAGTCGTCGTATCAACGAGATTGTCGAAGATGTCCTGCACCCTTTCCCCTGCGCTGTGTAGTGTAATGCACGTTTGACATTTTCTTCGGTAACTTTAAATGCTACAGTGCAATTTTCAAACCTTTTCAACCATTTTGGCCAGCGAAGTCTGGCTGTTGATTCGTCCGTTAGATCGAATGGTGGAAATATCGGGACCGGAAGCCATGTTTACTAGTACGTTGTTTTTGGCAGATTTTCAGTTCAATTTTTCGTCGTTGGTTTATGGCAAAGTCCACGACCTTTTCGATTGTTTAAAGTCACAGAATTACCTGCGGCTGTTCATTGTATCACTCGTCGCCAATGATGTATCGTTAGTTTCGTTTTGAAGCATAATAAATGTCTCTTTTTATCATAACTTAATAAAGACGTGTTTACTACATTGATGCTATCGCTAGAATGCTAGCGGTTGGTAGCGAGGCTACCTACATTGGTGGTAGCGCGGCAAGCGCACGTAGCGCAACCTACATAAAGGTGTACACGAAACAAACTTACGACATAACAGGAAGGGTCCCAAAAGTAACACATTTTCGTCAGATTCTACTCGTTGAACTTCTATTCTTCTGCGAGAACAAGTTCTCTGGTAGAATCTCTTTTTTTTGCTTGTGGAAACCGTTTGCTTCATCTGCAAAATTGTATCTCTCCCAGACACCTTTTTTTACAAAAGTTCCTGAACCTGTGGTAAACTCTGCTAATCCCCCACGTGCCTACTTTGCTACTTTGGATTGTCTTTGTCCAAAATCTCACCATTTGCCTAAATCCAAGGATGCTTTCCTTGAGTTATTTGACACGGAGTCTTATCACCAGAAGAGCGGAGGAAACATTTTTGGTGGACTACTTCTACCCCCACATGATCCGAAGAAATCTGGCTTCTTTCTTCCGTTTTCCTTGTTTTTAACCAAGAGAGACTTTAATCCCTGATTTAAATCAAAATTGTATGGTTTTCAGCACAGAGTATGTGGCCGAATACATAAATTCTTATAAATGTATAAATTCTTCGGCAAAGTTTGTATTCGGTGCATCCCTATGCAGCTGTGTACTTTATTGATGGAGAAACTATGTAATAACAGTAAGACTTGTTTTATATTATTTGCAGTGGATTGGCGCGTCCGTCCTTTGGTTTTCATCATTAAAATGTGGGCAAAGCAGTGGAACATAAATGATGCCAAACATATGACAATATCCAGCTACAGCCTTTCTCTCATGGTCATCCATTTTTTACAATGTAAGTAACAATGTAAGATGCCGTATTAGATGATGCACACTAATCCACATTTTCTTTAACCGATTTCCTCAATACAGTGGTTTTCATAGCTTTGCACAGAGCAAACAATTGGTGTGTGTAATAATTCGTTTTAAAAAGTGATGTAGCCTTTACGTAGTTTTAATCTTGTTAAATTTAAAGTCGAGTTAGTTAAATAATTGTCGTTGTGGAACAAACCACCTTCACGGAGTGAATTGGGCGGCACTCACCAGAAGAAAAATTAACTCGCCATTTCCAAGTTCCAACTGACCATATCGAAAACAGTTTCAGCAGTTTGTGATGCTGCGTTTCATATATTTAATCATTTCATTGATTGAACTTCCAATTCCAGTCGGTTGATGGCGACCAGTAGTCGTGAAAGGCGATTAGGAGACAGGCCCCATCCTCTTCCAACACACCAAATAAGGGAGTCCATTTGCGAGTGAACTGACACTGCTAGGGCAGCGAACCACATAAAAACACAATTCCCTGGCTGCAGCCTAAGCTCGGCAGGTGCGCAAATTCCATGCACTTCCATCTTCCAGGCATCCACATATTGCCTGCAGCGCACTTATGCAGTCGGGATGCACTTAAACACCACCAACTTCCAAATTCCAACTTCCTCCTTGAACTCGAGTGGTAAATACATCTTTGTCATGATGATGCCCTGATAGCATAACCTCTCCCATACCAGTCCTACGGTCCCTCTATAGCAGTTCTAGACAAATGAATCATCGTGGTAGATATGTGCGTATTTGCCTCCTCATGGTCTAGGTCTTATCCTAGAAAGCCGTTGTTGCTAGACCCTCGGTTATTTTCATGTTCATCCAAAAATTCCCTTTAGTTTATTGGCTTAAATCATTTATTTAAGGTTGCGAAAAAAAAATTAGTTGTTTCTCAGGCCCTGCCTGGTGGTCAAATTTGCCCCTTGTCGATGTTTTTTATTTGCTAGTTCAAGGTAAATTTATTATCGTTACAAGGAAAAGCAATTCAGTCAGCTGAAAATAAGTATTATTTAGCCAAAATTAACCACTTTCAGCTCCGTAAATTAAGTGTTTTGCAAGTGTTTCCGTAACATTAAGATGCAAGTGTTCTGAACAGTTGAAAGTAAGACTTGAGTTACTTCCAATAAAATAAAAAATAAAATAAAAAGCCTGGTGGCCTAGTTACTTTTTGAATGAAGATACCTGAGAAACAAACTTATTTCTTTTCATGGCCTAATGCTCTTTGCCCAAAATCTTAAGCTTTAAGTCTCCGTATCTTCCCACTACACAAGGTAGTGTATCTGCTCACATCCCAGCAGAACCTGCTCACATCCCACAATTTTCGTTTGGGCAGACCTTCGAGGTTGTGTGCTTTGCTCTAGTCTACATAATGTTCATTCTAAAACCTTTAAAAAATCTTTTAGCCGAGTTCAAAGTGTCCTTGCTTATTAACACCCCTGGCTATAAGCACGTGGCATGCAGAAGATGTCGAACATGCGAATGCCATGTTAACCCGTGCGACGTTTGCCTTCAGCACACTGTATCCGAAATTTCAAGCATCGAGAAAAAAATGGCGTTAATCGGACCAAAAGCTGTTCCAATGACAACGTTCTGCCACGTTGGATTCTTATTGTTGTTCTATTGACCGCAGATTAACATTAAGAAAGTTTGATGTTGATCCCAATAGGCGTATATTCACGAAAACACGAATTTAAATTTTACTGCCACAGTCACCCGTGTTGGAGAAATACTATTCTTTAAATAATGTTGGACTCTTTATTATTTACATAGGCCTATTCAAGTTAAATGACACGCCTTAAATCGTTAAACAGTATTGTAAAAATTATTAGCGAAACTAAAGGCCGTTTAGCTAGCTCATTGCACTGTGTATTTCAGTAGCGTTAAGTAAATGAAGCTTGTCACTTCTGGTTCCCAAAGTGGTGAACCAACTCGTATGTCGTCGCAGTCCCCATTTTTAACCTTTTTACTTACAAATGTCGATCTTTAAAACGTGTAGCAAGTACTCTACTAAAACACCAACAGGTTATGGGCCCAGGCACGATTAAACTGCGTTAAAAAGAAGAAAAGACTGACAGTGAGTAGATGAAAATAGCGATGCTCAAAATTTGACTAGCGGGCACTGGAAAACAAGTAGAGCACTAAGCCTATTTGCTAAGCCTAATTCTATGCCACACCGCAACGCTATAACGAGGGCGAAGAATCCAACAAAGGATCAAAGAATCAGAAGTCTGATCAGTAGGTGAAGCCGAAATACTTACTTGAAGAAGACATTTAAGAATTTTTAAAAGATGCTTAGCCAAAATAGCAGTGAAAAAGGACTTAAATAAACGAAAGATTTTGGGTCGCCCGGGGGTAGCTAAGGCTTGAGTCTCCTAAGAGGCCACAGTTCTAATGGCGGCAGACGCATCCGACAATGGTTGGCATGCATCAACAGAGGATTCGCAGGCTCAAGGGATATAACTTACATTCGTTGGCGTATAAATGCAAGCTTTTGGCAATGATTAAGGTACTGGACGTGTTTGGCACCCTGCTCAGGGGACAGGTCGTGTGAATCCTTTCCGATAACATTGTAGCCGTTTCTTATGTTAATGCCATGGTCCGTAGTTTCGAACGGCGACGAGGCCTGTTAGGTTGTGTAGTACAGGTGGCGTTTGTTCCACGATGCTTGAACGTAACAGCGGATGGATTGTCCTGGGTGTTTCAGTACAGATTTGACTTTAGATTGTGTCCTGCAGTGTTCCGGCGGATTTGTGCGTGGTTTGGCAAGCCGGAGGTGGATTTGTTTGCATAACAAGTAACCGCACAGTTGCGGCGGTTTGGTGTGTGGGGCAGGTGCCAGGGGGTTGAGTTTGTGGATGCATTCGGGTTTAATTGGACACCGTTCTTCGCGTACCTGTTACCCCTGTGTCCAATGATAGGTCACTGTGTAGACAAACTAGTGGCTGATCGCTTGCGACGGGCAGTACTGGTTATGCCAGAGTGGAGGAACGCGGCGTGGTTTGTCCGGCTGTTAGCTTTGGCCAGTGAGGGGCCGTACGAATTAAGGAACGTAGGGGCCCTGCTACAGGAAAACTGGCTGTTATGGTTTGGTGGTATAGTTACTGTCTTCAAACCAAGAGGATGCTGGTTCGAGTCTAACTCCAGCCAACTGAACATACGAGGACGCCGAGGCAGCGGATCATTGGGGTCCCTTGGTAGTATGGGGCTTTGGCGCGAGTTAACCTTGTGAAGAGCCAATGGGGGCCGCTGCGAGCACTCTCGGTGTGAATCTGGTAAGTGGGTGCACTGCTTCCTAATCAATCCCAATCTTGTAACACAGTCAGGAGGATTCTTGTGAAAAAGAAATGATGATTCTTCCAGAGAACTTGTTGTTGCAGGAGAATCTAAGTTCTCTGAGTAGAATCCGACGAACTGTGTTACAAAGCAGTACCCGCCCGCCTCCCTTCACAGAATTGGTCTTTCGTCACAAGAAAAGAGTGGTGAGGGAAAGTGAAGTAGAGAGTGGAAGTGACGTGGGTTTTTGCGTAAATGACCGAGTTAGTGAGCGGTGTGACGTGAAAAATAAGCGCCGGTTGTAGGGAAGGAATTCCAATCTTGTAACAAAGTTTCTTCGGATTCTACTCGGAGAACTTGCATTCTCCTGCAAGAACAAGTTCTCTGGGAGAATCATCATTTATGAAAAGAGAAACAATGATTGGAGAGAGCCCTTGAAATTCTAACGAAACATTTAAAATCATTTGTTTCTACGTAGTACAGTTTTAGAGAGACTATAATTTTAGGAACCGAGTTTTTTCCGTTATACGAGTCCAACATGCATAAAAGTTGTAATCGACAAGTCATAAAGTTGCATGGATGTAGTCCATGTAAAACCTTTACGCTGTTCTGACATGTGGGAGAGAATAAATACATTCAACCAACAAGTTAGTTTTTTTTTTTAATTTTGCCCTATATTGATGGGAATTGTACCGATGGCAATAAAATCAGGTGGAGTGAGACTTGTCTTTAACTTTTATGCAGCATTTATTAACTTTGTGGACAGATTGCCGTTTTATACATACCGTATTTACCCGGTCAGAAGCGCTGGGCGCTTCTATCTGGAGGTAAAAACATCACTAATGGTTACCATAATACTTTTGTTATTTTTCGTTTCAGGCGGTGTTTCTCCACCAGTTCTACCGAATCTTCAAAGTACTTATCCTGTAAGAAATATTTTTTTATTGTTATTATTTTATTCAGGTATTGAAAAAAAAATCGTTTGCTTCTCAGGCATTTTTATATTTTCATTTAGTTTTTTAAAACCGCTATGTAAAATTTAGTTTTGCTTTTACCAAACCTTTGTGGCATACTGGTTAATTTATGACAGAACACATCTGAAAAATATTTTGAAAGAAAGAAATTTGAATTTGTAACACTATTTGTTTACGAACTAAACTCTTTGATGGTTATTTAATTTTATTTGTTAAAAATAAAAGTAGCCAACAATAGCATGAGAAGCAAATATAATTTTTTTTACCGCCTTATTTTTGAGTGTATGTTTAGTTATTGTCTAACTAAGGAGTAAAGCAACAAACCTACTCGGCCGAATCGAAAACATTAACTCTGTTTATCTGGCTACCAGTTTGCTTTATGGTAATTTTTGCTTTGATTACCTCCAGATTTTTCCAAAAGGATCTGCTCTGTCTGTGAAATTTACTGGTTTGTATAGAAACGTTAAAAGTATAACTTCAAACATTTCAGAAACTGCTTAAAGTATTCTTCTTAACTGTCATCGTTAATGAATACTAAATGTGCGCAAACTGCAGCCTTACTACATACAGTGCTGTGTGCACTGTAAGTCCACCTGCCCTAGCAACATGCTATCATATCGTACATGTTCTCAAGTTTAAGCTGTCATTACTACTTAACCACGAGCCCTTCTTACCATCGTTATTATATCTGAAGTAGGGTGCACAGAGAAGGGTACCATATTAAATGAACATGGTACGCAATTTACCAAAATTGTCCCTTGATCGTCACAAATCAAGGTGCAAATTTTCGGTGGGTCTTTTATCTTTTTGAAAGATCTCCCACCTTCCTCAGGCACTTCGAGCGTTGAACGCCTTTCTCCAAGTCAAAAGGCGTTCAATGCTCGAAGTGCCTTAGGAAGGTGGGAGATCTTTCAAAAGATAAAAGACCCACCAAAAATTCGCACCTTGATTTGTGACAATCAAGGGACAATTTTGGTAAATTGCGTACCATGTTCATTTAATTTCTGTGTTACCAAGTAAAACATTGAGCCTTTCGGCCTATCGTAAGGGTACCATATTGCAAAGTAAAGTAAATGAAAGGTTTGAGGCTTACTGTTCCTGTGGATTCGTTCCAGCATATTAACCCTTTATAGCCTGGCGTCCCTTTAAAAGGACGGCTACTGAACGGCAAAAAACTAAGTCCCAACGCGCAGCGCGAGCTTTACCCGAGTAAAGCGAGCAGCAACAGCCCAGTGGTCAGCGTCCTCGTCTGCAAACCAAGTGAATGCCAGATCGAATCCCGCGACCGACCCAACGATCATATGGGACTTTAAAAAAAAATGTCCAGTTTGGCATGGGCATTAAAGGGTTAATGTCAAATGATTGGAATATTGATGCCATGTGTCTGGAAATGCTTCAACCAACGTAAAACCGATGACAATTAAATCAGGTGGAGCGACTTGTATTTAACTTTTATGCAGCATTTATTAACTTTGTGCAAAGATTGCCTTTTTATACATACCGTTTTTACCCGGTTAGAAGCGCCGGGCACTTCTATCTGAAGATAAAAAACATCACTTGTGGTTACCATGATACGTTTGTTATTTTGTAATCCAAGGTAAAATAAAAGCTATCTTGTCTTTTTGTACTGTATACTGCATACCTTTTAGCATGTTTAAAGACTGGTACCGTAAGTAACCAGCAGTACACGACTGTTGGTCCATGAAAAATAAGCGCTTCGGGTAAGCGCTCCAGTCAGTCTTCTCTTTGTGCAGGAACAGGAAGTTAAACCCCAGAACGAAATTGGCTGTTAATAAGCAGTGAAGACTCGGTAGAGAAAATGCAACTGATCGGTGCTACAAATGTTGGAATCAACGACGTTCGCAACATTTGAATGCAAGTGAATTGGAGAACAGTGATGCGAGTAGGGCCATGAATAATTCCTTTGAAGCCTGATGAAGATAGCTGTAAAGCTGTCGAAAATTAGCTAGATAATGTGGTGTCTAATATGTGAAAGTGAGCGGTTTTTTTTTACTTTGACTTTGAATGTTGTTGTTGTGTTTCACAGTACGAGTATTAACTACATTTGCGATAATATTTGTATCTAACTGATCTAATGTAAGCCAGTTTACGCACACGACAACTGCACTAGGGATCGACCGAGTCCGGATAGATCCGGATCCGGCACCGGATCTTCCAGTATCCGGCAAGATCCGGATCCGGCAATTATTTTAAACCGGATCCTGCACAAATAATCAACTTTCTTTTTTTCTTTACTTCTTAGCAAAATCTTAGTAAAATAACTAAGCAGTCTACGAGTATAAAAAATTGCAGACGAAATAATTATATTGTAACAAAAATATGTATTGGAGAATACGAAACGAAGATGTTCAAAAAATCAAAACCTTTATGAGCACAAATCGAGCGTTATTACTAAAGTTGTAGCGAAAGTTGACTCATTTCTCCGCGAAAAAATCGTAATTTAAAAAAGTTTATTTCCACAAAGATAGCTTTAATTCACTAGATTTTTTTCTGATCTATCAAACTTACCTTGGCTAACCGCAAAAAAAAAAAAAATCAGCCGCATGTATTAGGTGTAACAGGCATGTTTTCCTTATCGCACGTGGTGAGTGAGTTAGGCCTAACGCACGAAGCTGCAAACGTTAAATGGTTCACCTTTGAATCTTTTAATTTCTGGAAAAAAATCCAAGTATTTACTTCACTGGCTAAATGTTGAGTGCCTTTGAAGTATCCAAAATCCAATTTGTTGGAGAATCTGCTCCCTTAATTCGATTTTAGACTCGGTAAACATTGCCTGTCAAATCAGCAGTAGCAAAACGTTAGAGCCCACCTGGACTCCTGGAGGAGATAGTCAACTGTTGGAGTAGTTAGCCAACTCCAAAACCTGATGTGTTTGATAACACCATATTTAAATCTGCACATTATTAGTATTTTTTTAAATTATTTTCAGCTTTATTATTTTATTTGGCTTTATTTATAATTAAACAAATTTTAAGAATATTTTGGAGAATTGAAAAGATTTTGTTTTTTTAAACCAGGCATGATTAACTGATAACCATGTTTAAATCTTTAAATATTTATTTATTTTTTTTATTTTTTATTTCAGCTGTATGTTATTATTTTATTTTATTTTATTTATAATTAAACAAAATTTTAAAATATGTTGGAGTATAAAAAAAGTTATTTTTTTTTAACCAGGCATGATTAACTGATAACCACTTTTAAACCTGTAAATATTTTTCTAATTTTTTTTTTGTATTTCAGCTTTTTATGTTATTTTATTTGGCAAAAAATAAATTAAATAAATTTTATTTAAAAAAATTCTGCAATTTTTTTCGAAATGAAGCAGTAGGCTAGGCTAATCAATGAGAAAATCCTTAATTTAAAATATTTTTTGATTGATTAACCTAATTAGTGCTTTATTTGATTGTTTCAAAAAACTTAGCAACATTGTCAAACCAGTGGAGTGCTGTAGCCTATAGGCACTCTTAATAGCGTAAGACTTCTGAGTGTTTAATGTAAAAAATAATGTGAAACAAAGCGAAAAAATAACACCGTAGCTGCAACTTATAAGGGGAAACAAATAAAACGGCTTTATTTCATTTTTGTGTGAGAAATACCCGGTATCCGGTACCGGTCCGGATCCGGCACCAAGATCCGGAACCGATCCGGCACTGACATCAAATTATCCGGAACCGACCCGGATCCGGCAAAATGGTATCCGGTCGATCCCTAAACTGCACATTACCTCTCTTTTTACCAGCAAGGTCAGAAGTGTTCAAAATGTGGCAACCAATTTCCCCAAAGCAACAATGGGAAGACAAACAAAAGAGAGACTTTACAATCCTCGTTAAACATAACAAAAATAAGCTACATAGAGCGTCATACAGTTCTCCAAATAATCAAATGGTTAATCTGTACATAAATAAACAATCATGACCAAGAAAAATCGAATAAACCATAAAAAGAAGTCACCGAAACGCATTTCGCCTCTCACCTTACTGTATTCAGATTAAACAAAATGAATAAATAACGTATTTATGATTGCAAAATCACAATGGGCCTAACTAGATTGTGCTACTGCTGTCTTCTCCCTAAACCTACTTAATAAAAGAAGTCGGTGCACAAAATTATTGTTAAGGCACGTTGCCATAAAATCCCGTCTTTATGTATTTCACTTTGCTTTCAGGTCATCTTCTCTAAAGACTCTGATGTACGGACCATCTCTCAGCATGAAGCGTTGCAACCTTATCTTTCCAGCAACAACATGCTTTTAGGGCAGCTACTGTTTGGATTTTTGGAGTACTACAACACCACCTTTGAGTAAGACAATTGATTCTAAGTGCTAAGTTATGTAATCATTACCATTGCAGAATGTTTAGTTTTTAACAATTATTTTTTTAGTTTCCGGAAACATGCTGCCTCGGTGAGACTTGGGAGAAAGCTGAGTAAAAATGTATGCCGGTATCTGCGGTCAGTTCACAACTCTCCAATGCAGTGGAAATTCCTATGTGTAGAAGGTACTCATTTACTATTTAAAAATACCGTCCCAAACCTATATTTTCGATTCCGAAAATTAAAATTTCTGTCAGGGTAAGGTACCTCCCCGCAGGAGAAAGTAAGTTCTCCGAGTGGAAAACGACGAAGTCTGTTTCATATGGGATCTCCTATTCTCCTTCTCACCAATCGGTTGCCTTGTAACCTACATCATACTGCATATTTACGTCAGTAATTTATGCAAAAATCTGCCATTCTCGTACCTATCCTTCTTCCCCAGCTCCCAATTCACCACTACCTTTCCGAGTAGGGAAGCGGGAGGGAAATTCAACATAACACAGACTTCGTCGTTCTCCACTCGAAGAACTTAATTTCTCGTGCAGGTAGGTACCTTACCCTGGTAGAAATTTCAATTCTCCTTCATGGAGACCTCCTCGTCTGTGTTATGTATGGGATAGATTCACACCAGTGCTACCCCCCAAAAACGGAATCTCACCTCTAACCCGGAAACCCTGCACCGGTCCCCCCCCCCCTTCTTCCCCGGCCGCTTCAATGCACCTGGCTATCCAGGGGCCCCAAAAATTCTGCACTACCACGCCAGTGTAAGAGTCCGAAAGAAGGTATGTCGGCGGGGCAGTGGTGGTGAAACACAGCGGTGGTGAAGCTACAAACTTCATCAACTCCTTAGCATGATTCCTTGGACACAATCAACCTAGTCATACCCGTACCCTGGCAGCACTGCTTCCGTCTGAATGTCGATTTCATGAACACAGACAAATTTTTGCAGCCCTTACTCATAAGGTGGTTTCGGAAACAACGTTGTCTCCAGTGAAATCGAGTACATCATCTGCCGACCAGAAAGTAGTAGGCTAGGACCCGAAAATTTGTTGCTGACAACCAACTGCAAACTCCTTTAAGGCAAACATGGTGGTTCGCTAGACAACCAAACCAAATTAGTAAGGACATGCAATTTCTTCGATTTTGTGAAATCGCAAATTGCACAATATTTTCTCTAAATGAGTTATGAAATTTTGAGTACCGAAAAATCGGATGACTCAGCAATTTTTACTTTGGTTAAAGTTCATGACAAATCTCACAGTTCGATCACGCAGAACCTAAAGTCAAAGGTTTTCACTTCAAAACTTGGTAATTTTCAACAACCTTTACTGGTCGACTTCTTCAGGCAGTTAAGCCACTAGCAC